>WBMY01013484.1:928307-1079075 GCA_013397315.1 Donacobius atricapilla | reverse complement strand
TTTTTTGGTGACTGTTGGTATTCCACCTCAATTTTTATAACAATAGATGGTCCATAAACAAATTTTTGAGCCTGCTGCTAGTGGTAAGGAAGAGTCTTACTATCTTCAGGTGCACGTTTTATTGTTGCGTCTTGCATTTGATCTATTTTATTATTTAAAAGAAAATCCTCTAAAAAATGCAGTGTAGCTGTCTTTAATGCATGCTTTCAAATAACTTTTGGATTTAGTAAGACTTTGCTGGAAGTTGTCAGTTAAAATCTAATTTCTTTTCTTGCCTCTTTTTTTTTTTGTTACAACTATTGGGTCAGTTTCAGTCTTTTTCCAGTTCAGATTTCTGGAGTTTCACTAAATAGCTTATAATTATTTTTTTTCATGCTCTGATAAATTTTAAATGCTCATAGCGGCTATAAGTGTAATCCGTGTGGGGAAATGAGCCAAAAGTTAGTGTTTAGCAAGTGAAGCTATATCTAACATTTTCTAATTCTTTAAATTACTTTTTACCAATTGTAAAATATTTAACATTTTCTACTACATAATTGGGATAAAATCAGCAGTGATTGTAATTTTCATTCCTTTTCATCACACTTCCAGCAAAAGAAGGGAAGTAGCCTTTCCTTTGGTTCTGTTAACCTAACAGTTTGGATGTCATTCACCTGTCATATCTAGGCTTAATAGCTAGGATTCATTTTGGGTAGCTTTTCTTTCACAGAGGGTGGGTTGTTTCTTTTGAATACTGTGTGATCGTTTTGCATTTTAAAAAGTCTTTGCTATATGTAGTGCATGTTCCTGGGGGTAGTAAATTTTCTTAACTTCTGTAAAGAACAAAAATGGTTAAATAGTCTAGTTTATGTAGCTGGATGGGGATTTTTTTGTTGTTGTGGGTTTTTTAAATTAAAGTTAATTTAAAGAAGTTTATTATATGTAAAAGTCTGGATCAGGTCCAGTAGAAATCGGGAAGTTGCCATTTAAAAACAATTTCTTCTTGTTTTCTTCTGTCTGCATCCGCTAGAAAAATACTCTGGAGGAATTCCACTGGGGAATAATTATGTCTGCAGGAGACATTTCATTTTAATTACTATCAGGTAGTGATTGGTTTATGATCTGACAAAAAGGCTTGTAATGCTGTTTTAAAATTTCTTATATAATATCCTAGATAACTGTTTCTATTGCTTATATATTTGTGTAATTATCTATTAATCTTATTTAAACTTAGTTCTAGCGTACTGTGTTGATGGATACCTCAGGTTTATGTGATTTACGGGGTGTCTTGTATGTTCAATGTTATTCCTCAGTTTACTGACTATTCTCCTGAGGTTTTCTTTCTTGTTAAACCATAAATTGGATGATCTACTTTTTGTATGTATCATACTTTAGATGGTATTTCTGTCATATCCTCTTACATTATATTCCTTTATATGCAAAAAAAAAGAAAAAATCTGTCCTTTTTGCTGTTTCAGGTGTAAACATTCAAAGTTTTTAATCACTGATTGCCTCTCTTTAGAATCCTTCTATTTTTACAGTATACTTTTGAGATTACTTTGCCAAATTGAATCTGTATTATGGTATCAAATACATTGGCATTTTTTTCTTTAATATTCGCCCTCACTTAGGATATTACTGCAGATAATCAGAAAGTGAACACAAGTATTATGAATAGATTTTGTGGGGTTTTGAGTTTTCTGTTAGTTCTGTGGGATTTTTTTGTTTTGGTTTTTTTTTTTCCCACCAGACTGTCTGGATTGTGGTCAATTCTTTTTTGTTTCTTAGGTTTTTTTCTGGATTAATGGCAATAGGAGCTTCCTCTTTCTGAAGAAAGTGTTTTGCAGTTCAGTGTAATTGCCATATATTTATCCACATCACTTGGCACCTTCTGCTTATTCTTTTTTCCACATTTTCAGTAATGTTGCAGTAGCGTCACATGTTGATATTTACTACAATATTTTCAGGAGACCTTTGTATGTTCATTTACTCTGTGAACTTCATGAACTTCCTTTTGGGCAGTTTCTGATCAGTACCACTGGACAATGTATTGCTCCAAAAGGCTTTGTCAAAGAACTTACGTTAAGAAGTTTTTGTTAATTGTGCAGCTAGGTGGTTTAATTTATATTTTTAAAAATTTCTAGTAAATTACAAAGGTTTGACTTTACTATATTGACACTTTACTTAACGCAGCTTTATCATCCTTGAATTTTATGATATTTAATTATTTTCCTCATTTTACCTGGAGCTCAGAGAACACGGCTCACAGGTCCATAATTCCTAGAATTGGTCCTATTACTTTTTTTATAAATAGAGGTACAGTCTCAACCTTCTAGTCATCTGATAGGGTAGTTTCTTTTAATGGTAGATAGAATTTTTTTAGCAGCTTGGACCTTTTTCTTGCATTATTTTCAAGAATCTGATACGGATTCACCCAGGTCTTTGAGCTGTTTCCATATCCAGAAGCTCCACTTGCTGAATTACTTTCTGGTAGTACCTTTTTGAGAATTTTTAGTTTCTCCCTCAATCATCTTAATTCCGTGTGGTTTGTGAAGTGTCTTGCAGGTTATTGTATCTAAAGTCCTTAACACTTTTTTCTTCCTTGTCCTTGCATGTCTACACTCTCATGCTGTCCTTTTCATAACTGCAATGTTTTTCTTGAAGGATAGTTGTTTTGAAAACTTCAGACTGAATAGAGTTGGAACATATATAGTTTTGTCTAAATAATCCTTGGAGCTTTTTCTGTCCATCTTTACGGAGATAATGGCATGCCCATGTTTTTACAATACCATATGCAGGATAGCTAAAACCTAGGTATGAGCTAATCTTCTTCAGTACTTCATTGCACTTTTTAATGTTTTATACTTGGAATTGAAGAAGTTCATTTTAACTCTAAAAACATTTTAGCTTGGATGTTTTTTGACTTTGCTCTCAGTTTGCTGGCATGGGACTGCTCTGAGGCTGATGTGGTACAGGGCTCTGAGCTCTGACTGTTCATGTGGAGGTTAGCAAATGTATTGGTTTTGCTACTATTTCTGAGTATGCTTTCCAAATAAAAATGGAAATAGTTTATTTGTTTTCTTTTTTGTTTGTTTCTTTGTATATCAGTTTTAGATCTTTTCTGTGGGATTCTGTTAGATGTAAAATTAGGATGATAAGGAGTTCTGAAGGTGAAGGGATGGAAGTCTTAACTGAGGTGAAGCAGCCTTGCCTTGGTTGCCCACTAGTGGAGGAAGAACATTTGACTGAAATGGAGCAGCATTTCAGTCACAGCATTCAGAGGGTAGAGCTGCCTTTCACTCTTACCTTCTTCACCTCCTGCCACTTCCGCTACAGGCTGAGGAAGGAACTTTGCTTGTAAAATGTTCTCTTCATGATGGAGGAATGAAAGGAACTTAGTAAGAGAAGTTGCCTTACTTGCTTACATTTTTCTTCATCTCCTTCCTTCTTCCTGCTTAAAAAGAAAAAAAGCCTTCACTAATTTCCTGAGGAATTTTTTAAAGTACTGCAGGGAAAATAATACCTGCTTGAGGTATTTGAAGAAATGTTGAGACAATTAATTACTACTGTTCACTCCCCTCCCTTGGCAGGTGAATATGGGAGTGTGTCTGTCTGTGTTACCCTGTTTTTACCATCTCCAACATACACTCACTGGGAAAGCCTTACTGTTTGCTACTGTATTGTGTTTTGTCTTTATGAACCTGATGAATGGTGTGGGCATAAGCAGGGACTGGGCTAGACAGGAACTTGGGGTTCACCCCCTTGGTTCTGTCTGTGAAGGAGAAATGTTGAAGAACACACTCGTGGTTTCATCAGTAGTTATTATCTGTAGGCAGAGTCCTCAAAAGCCAGAGAGCCAGGAATTTGCTCTCACTGAGATGATTTTTACTCCCCTGAAAGTGCTTGGCTAAGGTATGTGAAGAGGATGGTAGAGTCTCACAGGTGTTTTTAGTAGGAAAACAAAGCTGGCTATGATCAGTTTCTGTGTCTCCTTACATTGCCATGAGTACAACCTACCAGTAAATTCCCCCTTGTATTTATTGTTTTTCTTGCTCTCCCTCTTTGAACTCTCAAGGTTATTCAGTTATTTTCCTCACAATTTCATTAGGAAATTTGCCAAAAACATCCTTTCTAGGCAGCTGTCTCTGGACCTTTGGAGGCCAGCACTAATGTGCTTCCAGTCTGTAGGGGGTGTTTGGCACAGAATTATGAACTAGGCCTTCATCGCTTTGGGGGAGAGCAGGGAAGAGATCACTAGCGTTTTACCACACCCAGGTGCAAATTTTTTGCTGGTCTATGAGCATTCAGAGGCTTTCATCTCATGTTGTACCTGTTTTGTCCCAGAGCAAGGTCTGTTAACAGCAACAAATAGTTGATGTGAGAGAATTACAGTGAAGACTTCTCTACTGAATGAAAGCTTTTGTGTGTGTGTGTGTGAGGCAGTGACTCCAGCAATCTTAAACTGTTCAGATATAATTCTTTAATGAGGCATTGATTTGTGTTTTTATTTTAAAGTGGTGCTCAAAGGTGCTGTGATGTTGCCTGCATGTAATACTTCATGTAAAATTGATTAAAATGTTAAACGTTTTGTCAGAATTTATGCTGGGAGGAGTTAAACAGATCAGATAAAGAAACGCGTTTCAGCGCTTTCTTTCACACACGGTTGAACAATATAGGCAAGTGCTGTACCATATGTACATATAATATATTTGTCAGACTAACTGCTTCTCGTGTTTGACTGAAGTGTCTCCTTTCAGCCACCCACACAGAATATGCCTATGGGTCCGGGCGGGATGAGTCAGAGCGGCCCTCCCCCACCGCCGCGCTCGCACAACATGTCTTCAGATGGCATGGTAGGTGGGGGCCCTCCTGCGCCACACATGCAGAACCAGATGAACGGCCAGATGCCTGGTAAGTTTTTCTCCTCTAAGACATTAACACCAGCGTTGCCTGGCAACTGAAACGACATGGGGGCTCAAGGGATACTAGATTGTTGATGACAAAACTGCTTTGAATGCCCCCGAGTACAAGCTCTCTTAGAGTTTGTTAGCTACAGAGCTACGTGACCTGTATTCAGTGTTTATCAGGCTGCCCTTGGGCTTTGATGTAGCTGACACACAGCATTCCTCTGATGAACAGAACTGGCTAAATTTAGTCTGTTTGAAACCATGCAGTACAGCTGGCTTTAGAGGGCTTACTGGGGAAAGGTATTGGCCTGTGGCTGAACGAACACAAATCCTTCCATAAAAAGATAATGTGAAATCATTGTAGCTAAATAATTGAATAATAATAAAATAGATACTGAAAAAGGCCGTTTCTGATTTGGATTAATTTTTAAAAGAAAAAAGATTGCTTTTATACAGCTTCCACTAATCTCCTGTCTTCTTTATTACTAAAGATGTGTTGAATAGTAGGGGATTTGTAAAGAAATGGCCCCCAGATTGTTGTTCTAGGTGTAAATTCTAAGTCAGTTTCTATGCTATCCTGTTTTGTAATAAAAAGTACTTGGGAAGGAAGACAGAAACAAAGTAGAGAAAGAGGATAATAAAATTCCACATTGTACCTACCAATACCTGTAGGTATTGTACCCCTGCTTTGGGGTAACTATTCCCTTTAGCAGTCAGATCAGAGTGGAGTAGGCAATGGAAGAGCATGCTTCTTTATGTAGAGGTTATTTTCCTGAATTTCCACTTGTAAAATCATACTGCCTATTTCATGTGAAATGGCTTTCACCTTAAAATTGCATTCCCAGGATTGTTTCTGTTCAGGATCCTTTTTTTTTTTTTTTTTTTTTTTTTTTTTTTTTTTTTTTTTTTTGTTTTTTTTTTTTTGTTATGGAGAAACTTTTCATACAAAAGCTCCTCAAGGTATTGGTACTTTCAAGAAAGGAAACTACTGTCAAAGGATCTTTGAAAATTCATCTCTCGCTGGTGTCAAGGGGGTAACCTTCCTGACAGCAAGCACAGTAATAACTATGCAAAACTTAATACAAAAATAATAAGAAAAATATATATAACAATTTCTGTAGTCTCTAATTTCTGTGCAAATCTCGATAAAATGGACTTGATAATGGTGGCTTTTCTGAAAGAGTAGCTTGAATAGCCTCCAGAGGCCATGTGTGAGAAGTGCAATAAAAGATCTAGAGAAGTTAGTTTCATCATACATGTTGGTATATATTTGGAAGTGTAAAGAGCAATATATGCTGCTCCCTAAGTAGGGCAGAGATATTCTGATTATGGTGTCCTTTATCCATCTCAGATCCATCAGTTCCCGTGGAGAGTAGCATTGCCTCTCAAAAATCAGTCTCTTTGACCCTCAAGTGTAATCATATTATTGTTATTATAGTGATCTTTTCCAAGGAGAAGGATTACTAAGTCACAATGTGAGCCTAACAACTTCACTGCAGCACCACAGGGGAGAGAAGTCACTCCTTAAACATACATATTTTGTAATTAGATAGAATAAGGAAAGAGCTCTTAGAAAAATGTGAAAGGTAAATAGCTTTGTTTTGGTATTCACCTAGACAGATACTTAAATAGAGTTTCCAACTACGCTTTAATTTAGCCTTTCCTCCAACATATTCCCTTTCTTGAATGTCTATTCTTTCCTTCTCGGTTTGTAGTTTTCTCTGAGGATGTGAAGATAAACACATCCTAAGATAAGCTTAGGATGAGGGCATCTCTAATATCGGGAAGGCATGCTAGAATCATTTCATAGGTGTTAGAAAAAGGGAAACAGAATCATCTTGTTAAGTGTGTAGCTGAATTACATGTATCTTTTCAAGTATGTGTTGGTTTACCTGCTTGTGAGACTTTGTGTATTTCACAGAGTTGTATTTCTAATAATTTCTGCAGTGTATGCATTTGCTTTCTGGTTTTAGGGCACTTACTCTTAGCTTACATAAACACTGGTACTAAAAACCAGATAAAAAATCTTAAATATCTGTGGAGATGGTCTGTATAAAAAGAGTAAAGTCACTGATCTTAAACCAGGGGAATTCAGGACTGACATCAGTTGGCCAGCTGGAAAAAATAAAATGCAGGCTCTTAAAAATGCCAGCTAAGGGTTTCAGGTATTACCTGAGCAAGGGATTCCACAGACCTGAGTATGAGCAGAAGGGTTGACTAGAAGATTAAAAGAACTGCCTAGAGATGATCAGGACATAAGTAATTTTAAAGTTCTGCTATAGACCTGTCCCATTGCCTGAAGGACAAAGGATGATTTTTCTTGTACTTGTGTCCTGGTTAATACAGAACCTGAAGTGCTGCTGGGGCCCTTAATTGCATCCCCTGATAAATGTGTGTCTATATCCTCTTGCCAGGGAGGGTAGTCACGACAAAACTTTTTCAGCTGCTGATACACTCAAGTGTTACCTGTACCTGTGACAGATTGCGGTTTTTAGCTGAAAGAACTACTGTCTGAAGAGTTCCTTTGACTGAGTTTATGTGATGCAAAGTAAGGGTGATCTGGGTTTGGAAGGAGATAATGAACTACGATGTGCTGGAGGCAAGTTGTCTTCCTGATTTCTTGAGGTTGTTTTCTCACATACAAAAAATTGAAAGGTAAGAGTAGCTGTAGGGGTCTCTGACGTTTGTTGTGGCACTGGTAGGTGACCTTCCTGAATAAAACATTGTCCTGGTTCCAGCCAGAACAGGGTTAATTTTTGCAGTAGCTAGGGGGAGGCATGGCCAGGACCTGGAGGTTATTCTGACCTGCAGGATATTGTTGGGGTTCTTCATGGTGAGCAATTGCCTGTGAATCCTTTGCATCTTGTATGTACACCGTTATTAATACTGTTGCTGTTACTGTTCTTTTTCTTATTTCATTGCTGTTTCCAGAAAATTCTTCTTATCTCAACTTGTAATCTTTACTTTTTGTGCCTCCCATTCTCCTCTCCAGCCCAGTACAGGAAAGGGGACACTCAGGAGTGAGCAAAGTGGTATGTGGTTTGGAGTGGTTTAGTGGAAACGGTAAATTGGGGAATAGCAGTTGTAAAGCACAACACAGCTGTTTGTGTGATCCCAGCAAGTTCTTCCAAAATCTTTTTTCCTTTCTGGAAATGTAGTCTCAAATGTATTTAGTTTGGATTACAGGTTCTTGGAGGTAAGGTGCTGTGCACAGGTGATTAAGAGGAAAAAGGACTTCTGTTTATACTCAGGATAGATAGTTACTCTGCTAACTTTATTATAACACAAATCTAATTATAAGTATATATATAAGTATAGCATTTAAAGCAGTTAATTTAAGGTGGAGATACATACTTCATGCCTCATTAATTTACTCACAGTTCATTCATATTCTCATCTCCCTCTTTCATTTATCCGTATAAAAAAGAACATCAATTGTTTTGTCCTTATCTGCAAGAGAACTCCATGAAGTGTTTTGACAAACTAAAAAAAAAAAATGTGTGAAATACGCTCTTATTATTTTTCATTTGCAGGGGTTTTGATCCTATGGTCTTAGCTTTCTCTCTTTTTTTTCTATCATCTCACTAACAAACCCCCAGATTTTGACCACAGAAAATACACATACCTCGCATTTCATATGACAGCTTTTTCTTATGAGTCCTTTCTCCTGTTTTAGTGCTACCTGAGACATGAAGTGTAAACCAGCCTTTTAGAGAAGGTGTTTTATTTTTTCAAATAACCTCTTGCAATGATTTTTGCCTTCCTCATTTTGCTTCTTACATTACCAGTTTTTAAAAATTTGCTCTTCTGTGTGCATGCCTAACTCTCTGATACCTATCATTGACAATATCCTCTTTTAATCAGAAAGAAACAATACCACTCCCAGGCCCTAACTTTCTGACAGTAACCCTGTGTATTCCTTCATTTAATTAGGAAAGTAGTCTTCTAGCAGCTCTGCAGTAGTTGCTTGGCACTACAGTAGGAAGCTTTTCTCCGCTATAGCTTTACCTAAGAGCACATTCATGATTGAGCTCATGGTTAGAGACAAGCTCACTTTTTCATAATTAAACTGTCTCCATGCTCTCATTATTACAGAATTAGGGAGTGTTGAATTGAAGACGGGCAGTATAGGCATCTGTAGTACTCTTGTGGGCATAATCTTACTCACTGAATTACTTTTTCTGTGTTTGTGGTGGACCTGCCCTTGTACGTTTCAGCAATCTCTGCTCACCTTGCTTTGGTTAGGAACAGTGAACTGCATGTATGATACCTTTTTCAGTTTTTACACTTTCCTTGACAAAATAGGGTTGTGTTTATTTCAGTTAGGTGTCTTAAAAAGGGCAAGAGGATAAACACATTTTTAAACTTAGGCTCTGTTTCTTCACTTTGGCTTTAGTAGCCATGTTCATTTATCATTGTTATCTTTTTCTTCTGCATCTTTTTATTTCAGTTCTGTGACCTTGTATGCAGCTCTCTGTGTCCTTACTTCTGCCTTCATGCTACCCTAGATTAGTGCAGTTTTTTCATTAGCCAAGGACTTAGGAGCTGTTTACATCTGAAGGCAGAGATGGGGGTGTGTCTGTGTGGGTTTTTTGTTCTTTTTAAATATTCTCTGGCAAATATGTAAACAAATCAGTACCTTCCTACACATCTACTAAAGTAGCTTCTTTTAGATTCCTCTTTCTACTAAAGTAGTTTCTTTTAGATTCCTCTTTCTTAGACTTTTCTAGCTTAACAAAATCTTGTGGCATGTTTAGCAACAGCAGCATCTTCTTGCTTGAAATCTGTACATATCAGCATTTGCCTTGTTTACAGTTGACTGGTCTGTCATGTCCTCTGGTTGTACATACTTTCATGAGGTCTTCATGTGGTGCTTGTCGTGGGTATAATCCATGCTTTTTATGTACTTTTTTTACTTGTCATAGTTACATCCAGTCCCACCTTCTACTGATTTTAGTTCTAGTAGCTGTTCACCTGTTCTTCCTAAAGTAATGAGTAAATTGACCAGATGGTACTGTAATATCGTATTGGTTAAAATACCCATTGAGAGTAGATTGAATTCAGAGAATAATACAAATTCAACCCTTGTTGTCAGGAAGAAGGGATATAGAAGGTGAAAAGATACCGTTACCTCGTGGGTGTATGTGCAAGTTGCTTTTCATTTGCATCTTCACAAGTGGAACTGGTAATCTGGAGACTATCCTTCCAGTCATCATCTTTCACTCTAGTAATCTGCAAATACAGTTGCAGTATATTGGCTATATAGTATATGATCAAAAATGTTAAATAGTTCTTCAGCCATTTTTGTTCTCCATTGTTTCATGCTATCTGAATCACTGCAATGCTAGGTCCATTAGAAATCAAAAGCATCGATTTTCTGTTGTGTTGAAATTTTCCGCCTTATTTACAAGTAGAAAAGATGCAGCACGTTGTCTGTAACATTTTTTCTCATTTCCTTTTTTCACACCTTTCTCTGATTTCCAAGGTTGTTCTTTTACATATGCACAGCAAAGGTGATGTGTTTACCAACCTAGGTCACTAATTGCTTTCCATTTATATGTCATTCTTTTAAAAAAGTAATGATTGAAGTATCCAAAAAAAAAAAAAGTCTTGATGTCTTAGCACAAAGATGTGCTCTCATTCCCATCTCATGAGATAAATTCAGGAGTTTTCTTCTTGTCATGAACAACTTTTGGTTAGATTTTTATCTATAGGGGCATTAAAACATCTCTGTAGAAGAATGAATTTGGCTCACAGATTTTCCATAAAAGCCTTTGCTGTTGTATCAGTGATCCATGGAGTGCTTGTCACCTTCTCTTTAGCCTAAGTTAGCATTTAGTGGTGGGCTTGGCAGTGTTAAAGTTGTTGTTAGACTTGACAATCTTAGTGGTCTTTTCCAGTGAAAATGTTTCTGTGATTCTAAGTAATTATACCATGTCAATGTTAATGCTCCTGTGTTTAAAAATAATAATAATCGTCAGTTTCAAAAAATTGTCTAGCATGGGTTGTTTGAATACACAGAAATGTTACAGCCATTGTAACAGTTACAGCTCTGATGGCGTTATCAGGCTGTCTGTTACACTGGTCTTGTGCCATTCAAAATGAAATCCAGGCTGTGTTATGCAAGTACTAAATCCACTAGTTTTGTGTATGATATGGATAGAAGATGAGCTGTATGATAATTCACCTTTGTTTCAGTAGCTTTAGCTACTGAAAAATGTAAAAATGTATTTTCGTAGAAAAAGATGTATTCTGCAGTAGAGATGAACTTTGTTGTTCACTTTCTTATTTTTGAAGTGAGGAAATCACATACAAACTTTAATTTCAATTTATTTTTGTGTAATTGTATTTAATGAATTCTATTTAGTTTTGTGATTCAGTATGACTGTTTTCACCTGCTTTTGTGATGCTTAATGTTCAACTTTTTTCCCTGTTTTTCTTTCTGAAGGACCCAACCATATGCCTATGCAAGGACCGGGACCTAACCAACTCAATATGACAAACAGTTCCATGAATATGCCTTCAAGTAGCCATGGGTCCATGGGTGGCTATAATCACTCAGTGCCATCGTCACAGAGCATGCCAGTGCAGAATCAGATGACAATGAGCCAGGGACAGCCGATGGGCAATTATGGACCCAGACCAAACATGAATATGCAACCAAACCAAGGTAAGTGAGGTGTTCGTTAGCTTCTGTAAGAGGAAAACATCTTGGGTGCAGGTGTTTTTTTAAAGGCCTTAACTTGTAGATTTCCTTCTTCAGGTGTGTTCGTACCCTGAGATTGGCTCAGCCGGTCAGGGCATGGTGCTAAGATCACAAAGGTTGTGACTTCAGTCACCCTATGGGCCATTTACCTAAGACGTGGACTCAATGATCCTTACAGAAGGATCATCTCAGAATACCCTGTGAATGTTCTGTACCTGTGTTTGCAGGATTCGACATCTCTTTTCTCCCATGTATCTGTGACTTTCTGTTTATTTGCAGACTTTGAACTATTTTCAGGTTGTCCTGGTTTAGGACAAATTTGGGAGGAAACCTCCCAAATGGGATTCCTCTGAAAATTAACAAACCCAAACAGCCCCTCCTCCACAACTGCTCTGGAAAAAAACTTCCTTGGAGAAAAGTGGAAAAAGCTATTTATTTAACAAAAAAAAAGAAGGGGAAAAAAAAAACATCCCACGAGCACACAGGATGAATAATATGAAACAATAAAACCTTTCGTTGAAGTGAGATGGCAAATTGAGAAAAGTCCTTGCCGTAGATGCAGTTCGTCTCTCTGTCTCTTGTCAGTTCCTCCGGTGCTGGAGAAAAATGCTGTCCTGGCCCCAAAGGGGGCACAGGGGTGATCTTCCAATTCTCCTCTGTCTTGTCAGTCCGGAGCAGTTTTAAACAGTCCCAAGGAAAAAAAAAGAAAAGAAAAAAAAGCCAGTTCTCTGCCCTAGCTAGCTAAAACTAACTAAAAAGCACAGGAGATCTCTGTCCCACTGCAGTCCCAGCGAGCCGCCCCTGCACAGGGAGAGTGTCCCGGAGAGGAATGTGAGGAGATAACATAGTCTTACTGCACTCTAAGAATCACCTTAAAGGTGCAGAACACAATATACAGAACAGACGATTGGGGATACAGGCATCATAAAGTCACTCTAGGACACAGGTATTATGTGAGAATCTGGGAATGGTTCTACTTTCATCATCTATAAGCTGGAACTACTGTTTGTCTTTTTCAGACTTTACACTTCTAGTTAAGTGTTATTGTTATTCAGGTTGATAAAAGAAATCTCTGCTTTTAAATTTCTTGGTTAATTGAAAAAGTCAGATAGCCCTCAGATTGTTATATCTAGTTAATCTTTGTTTTCTGCTGCGTGCTGTTTTAGCATGGAATGTCTGGTAGTCTTTGAGAAGCAAAACTCAGTTCCAGGAACAAATCTGGTACTTCCTACTGCACTCATGAGATGTCCTTGTGTCCTATAGAATAGAAATCAAAACTAATTTTGTATCTAAGATATTTCCATTGTATAAACTGATGATGTTTGGCTGTCCTTGTTGAAGTGCAAGGACATAGTGGGATTAAAATATTCCATTAGAGTCACAGCACAGCAAATTAGTAAGTTGTATATGTACTACATATTCTTATAGACGTGCTTTACAAGTCAGCAATCAATATTTTCAGCTTTCCTGTTAATTCTGTTACTGCACTGGATCTGTACACTAGCACCTGCTAGAAGACATGTGACAACCCGAAGCTCCACTTTTTTATATGTAGATACCATCTGTTCCTGAGGTGTACAGATAGACCAGGTCGTACTGATTGGTTTGATTATGAGGTTACAGAAAGGTGCAAAACAGACAGAAGAGTAACTTAATGAGAGGCTAAAAATAAGTCATGATGAGAGAAGTTTTTTCTGCCCTTTGCTTACGAGTAGAGAAAGTGGGAAGTCTGAGGCCTTCAACATCGACATTGTTAATAGCATTTTTCTTAAAGTATAGTAGTGGAAGAAACAGAAGATAGGCACATAGCAGAGGAAATCATAAGTGGGAATATTTTTGACTGTCTCTCTGAACTGTCAAGTTACCTCTATATTCTGGGCAATATATAGCGTAGTAATTTTGTGAACATTGTAAGATGGTTTTGGAAAAGCCCTCTGCCATTTCAGTTCAGTTTTTTTAGTTGCAGAGTTAGCAATAATTATGTAGCAGTATGTGTGAGTGAGCTGTCGAGTAAGTCACTCTACAGAAAACAATTTTGTGTGACTGGCCTAAAAATTGGGAGATGATTCCCTCTCAAAGTAGCATTCTTTACTCTTCCTCATAATATTCTCCTGTTGTGTTTTCAGTACTCTGTCAAACTTGAAAATTGGTCATTAGAAACTGAGCAGAAATAAACTTCAAAGGTTTCTGTTCTGAACAAATAATGGTACTGAAGTGACTTAGGGAAATAAAGAATATTAACCAAATTATAGGTTCAAGAACAAGAGCAAAATCTTCAGTTCGAACAATGGTACCATTGCCATTAGGGCCACAGCAAGCTTTTGCATTGTGTAACTCTTATTCTGCAAAATTTTGACCCTTTAGGCTGAGATTTTTTCCATTCCAAGTGTCTGCTTCAAGACTGGTTCTGTTTTTTGCAGAGGTTTCACAGAAGTAGAGGGCAATGGGGTGAAAAATTATATTCTGTAAAATGTTTCAATGTCTCACTAAACATTGCACTTCATATATAAATGCAGGAGGGCAGTTTCGTTAGAGCAAGGCTTTGAAACTTGTCTGTTGTGCAAGCGAAGTGCTTTTTGCTCTTAAATGAAAATACTGTTCCAAGTATCTATGAGAGAGGAAGTTTCAAGTCTGAAGATGGGCATGTTTGTTATTTTGTTCTAAGATGATTGCAAATCAGGCCTGCATAGTATGTTTCCTCCATTTTCTACTCTTAGTTGTTGAATTTACATTGAAGTTTGATGACAAATTAGAGGAAGTATTTTTGTATCTTCACTTTCTTGTGACTCCCAAGACAGCTGGGCAGAGACCAAAAGAGAAATTTAGAGGTAGGTAGCCAAGTCCCAGTCTGGCTGGGTAGAGGTCTCAGCCAAGCATGGCCACTTCAGGCTTCTCACATAAGTGAAGAAACAAGAATGAGCTGCTAGGAAATGCACTCAGTGCAGTTTAACAAAAAGGGAAGAAACGGATGGTGACTCAAAGATTTCTTACTGGTTGCATGTGCAACAATTCAGCAACACAAGTGAACCAAAATTTCTCAACCTCAGTGTTGTTGTCAGAAGGCATTTGTGAACACCCAAGTATATTTGTTTCTTTATGTTACAGGGGTGATCCATACTAAAAATGAGAGATCCTACTACATCTGTCAGTTAATAACAGCACTAGCTAAATATAATGCTAAATATTCCGCATGATGAGGTCTTAGCATCTCAAGTTGGCTGTTAAAAATTAGTAGATGTTTCTGACTTTAATCTTTCCCTATGTGGGCTCCTCACTTGTAGAGGAAAGAATCCGATGGTAAGATCACTATACCATCTGATTTCACAGGAGAGTTGTCGAAGTGTATTCATTATGAAGATTTGGACAAATTACTTACGGGTGCCATAAGAAAACCTATGAATAAGTTAATAATTGTCTTCAGTGTTTGACTAGGCGTCACATCGCACATGAACTAGGAAGAAACAAAATACTGAAATAGTTTTTCAGTGAGTAGTACCTATCATGTACTGAATAAAGTCATTACTTCTAGGGGGAAAAAAGCATACTATTATATAATAGATAAAAATCACCGTAACACTCAGAAAGACTTTCTCTAACACTTGGGTTATGCTTGAGCGTAACCTCTTTATGTGCACTTGCTACCAAAACATCTTGCTGTATATACACCTTGTGAGGCAGATGGTGTTGGCAAGAAAAAAATGAAAAAGTGCTAATTAAGAGATAAAATGCATAGTAACAGAACTGTTTACTGGATTTACCTCCTGTATCCACTCAGCACTCATTATTGATTTGTAGTAGTTGTAAAATGCTGTCCAGAGGAATACCTTAAATGAGAAGCAAAGTTTTCATGATATTGATTCTATAGAGTCAGTCCAGTTTAAAAGAGGAATTCTAGTAATTTTTTGACTTAAAAAGCAGAATTTTTAAGTGGACGATTCTGTAGATGACTCTTGATTGGAAAGTTAATATAGCAGCCCGGGACGTCTGCAAGGGACAACTTTTTGGAAAAGATAGGAAGCAGAAGGAACTGAATGAAGATGGAAGAAACTATGTTCTTATGGGTGCATTTCTTTTTGTGTATGGTAAACTGCTTAGGTTGAAAAAAATTTCAGGTGTTGACAGTTTGACTTTTCGTGTAGGCATGATTTTTCTGAAACCTGAAACTTGCATGGAAGTTCCTCTTTTTTTATGTTGAACAAACCTTTCACACTCAAGGAATAATATTTAATACTAGAATGAATACATTTTACAGGTAAGAACCAGGAAGTTGTAGCGTGGCCATCTCAGAACCTCTGCTAGACGAGGCCGTCCCCAGAGACTGTTTCTCATTTCTGGGGTCCTTTTGCTGGGATTCCATTCCCTTGCTAGAAGAGCTTGACAAAAAGTTGCTCAACTCCCAGTCTCTACTGAATGACCATTATATGTTGCCTGTGGTAAAGAAGGGGAACTAGTTTACAGATGTCTTCTACAGGACAATATCATGTTGACTCAGTCATTTGCAGACTGGTTGTCAAATTTGGAGTTGAAATTTTTTAATGGTAGTTTATATAACCTTGGAAATACAACCTTTTTTAAGGGTAGTTTATATATCCTTGGAAAATTTCCATTAAAATATCAGAACTCTTTCACTTACAAGCAAATATGAAGATGTGGAAAGAGTAGAGATGAGGCACATGCAGATTCCAGTTCTTTTGTTGTGCACATAAAGAAAGGAACATCCAATGTTAGCTAAAATATAAACATATTCAGGGTATGGCAGACCAGAATAAAGTGATTTCTGAGTTTGACTACCTTTTGTGAATGTCTTGCCATCTGTTCACTCCCATGTAAGCTGAGGCTTAGGTTTCAGTACCTCGACTGTTTGCTGTTCCAAGATGTTACGGAAAAAACAAAGCAGTCTCAGTTTTTTTTTTGAAATCTAGCCTATTAAAGGGAAGTAAAATTCCCTCCACATTCTGAAACACCATCATGCTATAGCTGCATTGTGTAGGATGTCTAGCTGTAGAAGACACTGTAGTTTTGTCATGAAAAAACGAAAGATATAAACAGCTGCCACAGAGCTTGTTCTTTTATATTCTTCCCTAGGGTAAAACATGAAAGGCAGTGTTGGCAACTAAGGTATTTTTTTCTATGACATTTTTGTGTTCTAGCTTTTTTTTAAACGATACCTGAAATAATGGTTCAGTTTGAGATGAGAAGTTCATGGAGAAGTGTCTACTGTCTTTAATTTGCAGCCTGAATCATACATTAGGAGTAGCAAAAAGTTTTGTATCCTCAAAGTCTTTGGAGATAATGTTTAAATTGCTCCTGGCGTTAAAACACCTTTAGGATGCTGGTTCATTTGACTAAGCATATCTGAATTGTAGGTTTGTCAAGTTAAATTGACCCTACATTACAGTTTCTAAGACAGCTTAAAACCATCATTTAAAAAAAAAGCATTTTTTTTTTTAACATGTAGGAAAACAGCAAAGAAGTTTTGTTGAGGGCTGCTACTGTGATTTATATTTTGTTATTCTCATAACAGTAGACCCTGTGATGAGATTGACCATGGTAAGTCTGGCTTGGTGTTCTTTGCTGATACTTTAAGTATGGATATACAGTTGCTTCATCCATGCAAGTGCACATTGTGAAATGTCTAAAGAATAGACCCCTGAGCAACACAACCAGCGTAATTTGGAAGGCTTAAGAAACAATAGCTTGTACTGCTGGTTTTTGGTCATACCCACCTGTTTCCATAGCTCTTTAGTCAGAACAACAGAGTGATCGTTCATTTATGAGCGTGTTTCCTCACTTCTCTGCTTTTTCAAAAGGTTCAACCATGTCAGCATTTATTCTTCTCCTCTCATAGCGTTTACCACAGTACCTGGGTTTCAGTATAAGGGACAATGCTAAGGAGACATTTTTAAACCACTGAACTTTTCTGCAGCTCTTTCATCCTCTGCACTTCTGGTCTCAGATTTCTTAGCTTTATGTGGGACCTTCTTTCAGTTTGTATTTCTGTTTCTTTCTGTTTATCTTCCCTGTGTGAAGACTAGGTTATCAGTTTCCAAAAGTCCTTTCTTGTCATGAGACCGCTGCTCTGTCACTGTACTTACAAGAAGATCAGGTAGTAGTTCAATTTTTTCTTACATCCACATACATTTTCTTCCCTGTACATGAGATACGTGGCTGGAGCAGAAGTTATTTTTTTTTTCCTCAACTTCTCAAAGTTGCCTATACCTACTAAACAAAAATGTGTATTGATAATGTAGACCAGTTAAATTCTGTACTTATATATTTTACAGAGATAATCCTAACACAATATTTCTTTGGATGCATTTTGTACTGTGTACAAATAAGATACTTTGTCCTCTGTGGATTAAATAGTTCTAGAAATTCACCAAATAAATGGTTTCTGTGGAGAGTTTTTGAAAGCAGTGAGCATTCTCTTGCAGCTCACAGTTACATGAGCTTTGCATATGAAAGTTGTACCTCCAGGTCTGGAAGAGATCATGACTTCCACCAAATGTAGTTTGTTGTGACCTGCTTGGAAATTCAAGAGCTGTGTTTTAGGATGCTTGTGAAAAATATGTGCCCCAAATATTAGAAAACATTATAGAATAATTGAATGGTTTGGGTTGGAAGGGACCTCAAAGATCACATAGTTCCAGCCTTCCCTGCCTGTGCTACAGCTAACCCAGGTTTTTCAGAGCCCCATCTGTCCTGGTCCTGAACACATCCAGGGATGGGGTATTCACCACTTCTTTGTTTCCTTTGGTTCACAACTTTTGGTTCCAGGGCCTCACCACCCTCAGAGTGAAGAATTTCCTCCTAATATCCAATCTGTACCTACCCTCTTCCAATTTAAAACCGTTGCCCCTTGTCCTGTCACTATCTGCCTATATAAAAAGTTTGTCTCCCTTCCTTTTATAAAGCCCCCTTAAAATACTGGAAGGCCCCAATGAGGTCTCCCTGGAGCTTTCTCTTCTCCATGCTCTCTCAGCATTACCTTATAGGAGAGGTGCTCTATCCCTCTGATAATTCTTGTGGACTTGCTCCAGCAGGTCCGTGTCTTTCCCGTGCTGGACACCCTAGAGCTGGATGCGGCACTCTGGGTGGGATCTCACCAGAGCAGAGGGGCAGAATCTCGTTGCTTAACCTCCTGGCCGTGTTTTTTCATGAGCCCTGGAAGTTTCTGGGCTGCAGATCCACATTGCCAATCAGACCCAGCTTTTCATCAATGTAAAGCTTTTTAGTTCTTCTCAGAGCAGCTCTCAGTGAGTTTCCCACTCTGTACTCATGTCTGGGGGGCCCAACCCAAGTGCTGCACCTTGCACTTGGGCTTGTTGAACTTCATGAGGCTCTCTTGGGCCCACTTCTAAAGTTTGTCCATATCTAAGTAGATAATGAATTAATAGGCTTTAGTTTTTATTAAGTTTGGGGATTTTATGTCATATTAAGTATTACACAATGAATAAACATAGCTTTCTCCTAGGCTAGATTTTTCAAATGGAAGAATAAATTCAAAGTTCCCTCATCCCTCAAAACTGCTGCATAAAATGGTTATGTTCCATGAGGCAGTAGAGACCATGGTGGTTCTTTTAAGTATCTTCTTAATAAGAAGAACCAAACTGGAAGAAAGCCAGGCCGTCTGTTATGAACACAACACACAGCCTGAATCAGGGTAGTGAATTCTCATTGTGGCTCTACAAAGCGTTAATGAAGTTCTAATTTAAAAAGCAAACACAAAATCTCTACATTGCACCATGGGGACCCAACACATTTTATCACATTGTATTGTGACTAATATTAATATTGTTAATTAACAAGCTTTCTTGAGATCTAGGAATATTATAGCAACAAGTTCCTATTTTTTTTCAAGACTGCCTAATGTGTCTCAGTACCTCCAAACAGAGGAGCAGTGAAATGGAATAATCTAAATTACCTACTCATTTAGAAGATCAAAAAAGGAAATGCATTTTGCCAGTAACTACAATAAGTACATCGGAATTTAACCATTTTTTTTAACTTCAAAGTCGGGACACAGAAACTTGCCATACTGAAGGACAGAAGCATAACTTAAGTGTCGCCAATATTTATCTTTAGAGCAAAATGAAGCTTAGGCCACTTTACTTTTCAATGAGAGATCTCACACAGGGGTTTTCTGGGATTTAACTAATGCACTTTGAATTCATACCATTAATTAATTTGTCTTAACTTTCCCTCATAACTCTGCATAGACAGGATCTAAGTGACTACATATTCCTTTGCCTGTATAAATCCATTGTCACTTGACTGTATCTAGGTATTTTTCCAGTACTGTAATTTCACACAGGACTTCCTGCTTGTGCTTCAGCACCTAGTTATTTAAGAACACTAAATGAAATGGAAAAATGGAAGCATACAGAAAGTAGGTGCTAGCTTCCTTTTTCTCCTTGGATGGAACTTAGGAGTGGCTCTGTTAGTTTGATGTTTGATGTCATGGCTTGTTTTAGGTTTTAGTGAGGCTGCTAGTTTCTTGTCTTTGTAGTTTATAAAATAAATAGTTTTTTAAAAAGGTGAAAAAAGCTTAGGGTTTCACCATTATATACTGGGCAGTATGTGTGAAGTGGTTTACATTAATATATTACAAAAATCTGTTGTTTGAAAAATTTTAGCTCCTTGTCACAACAGATTTTCCTCCTCACGTTTTTGATAACTGTAATACTCCTTTTCTGAAGTGATACTACAGAGGAGGCACAGAGGCTGTTCTTTGTTAAATGTTGCATCAGTCTAACCTGCAATCTCATATAATGAAATGGTGTAATCATCGTTTTCATTGCTGTGTGCTGTCAGTAGGGTGCTCTTTAACTGTCTGTTTTCATTACTGAAATTTGCATTTCTCCAAGTACAGCCTTAATCAGATTTTGTCAGTTGATAAAACATGGACAGTACTTGATCTGTCCTGGTCTCTTCCTGTGTTTCATAGAAACTTGGTGCAACTTGGTATGAAAGAAATTTTTTTGTTATAGGCTTGTTTGGGACTGTTCAGTGTCAGGCAGAGCCTGTGTTCTGTGGGCCTTCTGCCTGTGCCTGTTTTGTAATTGCGTGTCTGGTTCACGTGGTTTGTCTTTACAGGCTAAATAAAACTGTTGATTTTGTGATAACAGCTTAGTGGTTTGTTGATGGAATATAACAACAACTATGTGTGTATTGAAACTATGCTCTGAGGAGATCACAAATGTTAAATAATTTTTCTATGACTTAACCAAGGTTTCAGCATCAGGTTTTCACCTACACTTTTTGGAAGATATTTTTTAAAACAAAAAGTCATATAAGTGTTTCATTTATCTTTGTGTATGTGTAAACTAATATCTGTGGTTTAGAAGAAAAATCATCTAAAAAGCAACCTTATTTAGGCTGACTTCTGTTTTGTAATTCAGTTACTGAATCGTTCACCTACATTTGCATAGGTCCAAAAACAACAAACCCTCATCATAGCATTGGATATACAGAGCCTTTTTTGGTTCATTTTTAAAGGTTGGGTTTTCCATGTTCTTTTGGAAAGGTTTAATCACAAATCATTTTTGTGTATTTGACATTTTTGCTGCTTCTTCTTTTACAGGTCCAATGATGCACCAGCAGCCTCCCTCCCAGCAATACAACATGCCACAGGCCAGTGGCCAGCATTACCAGGGACAGCAGCCACCGATGGGAATGATGGGCCAAGTTAACCAAGGAAATCACATGATGGGGCAGAGACAGATTCCTCCATACAGGCCACCACAGCAAGGTAGGAATTCACTTCAGTATTTTGACATTGATTTTTAAATAACCAGGTTTAAAACCATTTAACATCACTTTCTTGCTTACACCAAATTTCTATCAAGTCATTTGGTGTGACAGACTTTGTTTGCACACTCTTTTTGTTACCCTTTTTAAGGGTGGTTCTTGCAGCAAGAGATTACTACTATCACCACGAAATGTGAAGACAAGTTTTTCTTTTGGTTCTTTCTGAGATTATGCATTCTGAAATCATGCATCTCAGATATGCTGATGCTAAATTCTGTTTTGAAATTTAAATGATAGGTACAGAAAAGGAACAGAATACCTACTTGGTTCTGAATTCATTCAATTACAAAAAAAGGAACGATGTTCCACGGTATTGGTTCTCTTTTTTCTTCTTAGTCCTTTTCAACAAAGAATAATTTTATTTTTAACACCCTAGTTTGTTATACACATATTCCTAAAATGAGCTTAAAACTGAAGTTTGATATTTATAGTCTCAGTCTAGTGCAGCCAAACAACTGTGTGTTTGTATGTGTAGATAGATACATTTACTTATTTTTTTAACTAAACCAGATTACATATGTTGTCTGTAATGCAACAGTATGGGTGGGGATTACATTTGAGAAATATTTCTCATACTAAAATCAGAAATTAGCAGGCTTTATAACAGAGAAAACAAGTTATTTACGTATTGACTGGTTGTGGTTTTTCAGGCCCACCACAGCAGTACTCAGGCCAGGAAGACTATTATGGGGACCAATACAGTCATGGTGGACAAGGTCCTCCAGAAGGCATGAACCAGCAATATTACCCTGATGGTAATCTCTCATAAATGTTAACTTTCCCATTTTCTATACCTGCCCAATACTAATGTAGTCATATCCCCAAAATTAGGGGATGAGGCAAGAATAGTAATTGGATATCATACCTCACAATTACAAAACCTTCCAAATTCAGAATGGTTACTCCAGTTTAAGTTACTATGACTAGTTAAATTTACAACTTAAAGCATGTGATTTGTATTACTCCCATTTGAAATTCTTAACAGTTTTAGTATTTCAAAAGAATGGAAAGAATTGGTTTCTCTCAAAGAAAACATATATAATTGAGATGAATTTAAACAGTCATAACTTTATTATCAATAAGAGAGGGGGCGATATCCTTTTATTAAAAATTTTACTGAATTGAAAAAACTTGCTAAAAAGATGTGGGTTTTTTCTGTAAATACTTTTTTAACTTAGTGTTTAGTTTTCATGTAAGTCGCACAAATGTGTTGTTGACATGGTATGGGGCCTTCAGTTTAACATTTATATAGAAATAAAGTGGTCCCTGCCCTGAGGATATTGGAAACCTGAATCCTCTCTAGATATCCCCTCAGTGCTTTTCAAGACAAGACTGAAACATCTAATTTCATAAATCTGTCCTCCTGCCTCTTGGATATGGAGTGCTGAAGACTATTGGATATTGTTTTAAGTTAGAAAAGTTGAACTTAACTTGTTTTCAGGCTGAGCAGAGACCGGGAGAACAAAGATGCTGACTCCTGACTACTGTGAATAACCATGTGTGCAACTTAGTAGTATCTCATGAAGTTCAGCAAATGTGGTAGATGTTAATGTTTAAAAATGGTATACAAAGCAAAGCTTGTGTAATTGCCAGAGCAACTACTCATAGCAAATAAAGGGATGCAAGTCAGTTGTTTGAACTTAATTTCTGTCAAATTAAACATAACATACATCAAGCTATGTCTATGTAAGCGTACATGTGTTAATTTCTGGAGATGTATATGCAGAGTTATGTTACAAGTTGCATTAAATGGTAATTAATCAGCTTTCATTTTGGAACATTTATGTACACACACGAAGGCTGAATTGTTACAGGCAGTTTCCTCTATTAGAGGCAGTTAGATGTTACCATCAACAGCTCTGTGGCAGCACAGATTACTTTCTAAGATCTATTCCTTCTAAAGTGTCATCTTTATCGTTACCTCATTATTACTCTTACGTAGAATATAAGGACCATATTTTAAGACTTGTTTTAATGGTTATGTATGCATGTAAGATTCAGTCAGTGATGTATTGTACAGTTGCAGACTTGGTAACAAAACCACCGAGTTTTAATAACTGTTTCTTCCTTTCCTTACTTGTATCTAAAAATTTTATTCCAAATTTATATTATTTAATTTTGAATGTAAACAAAATTTTGGCATATATTCTTGACCAAGTTAGCAATAAGATACATTTTGATTATCTGCAAGACAAAATATATGTGTGCTAAAACCAACAACAGGTGGGGTGCTTACTGCATATATTGGTTTCTTAATCAGAAGATGCCTGTAATCTCTGCTCTGAATAAAAAGGTTTGTTTGTAATGAATCTGCTCAGGACTGGAATGTAAGAGGAAAAGTTTTCTTAAGACCTTAAGCAGGAATTCTGTTTGTAGGGAAAACCTTGAGAGTGTTATATTTCTGTCATTTATAAACAGAATTTAACGTAGATGATGGTTCATAACTTCATTGAGCTTTATTTGTTATATTTCACACTGCTTTTAGCATGTGCTTTTGAATTGGAGATCAGCAGAACAGGTGTTAGACAAATTATGATAATTGCTTTCTTTGTTCATTCTAATTTAATTCAGGTTATTTACATGTGAAAGGCCTAAATGCTTTCATTTTTTTTTTGAGTGAAAGATGAAGTACTTCCCCCCCCACTCCCCCAACAACGATTATCGGAAGGTTAAGACCATCCCTTGCTGTGATGTTTCTAGAACTACTGCGTTAAGCCTTTTTTTTCCCTGTCACATGTTAATTCAATATGAAAGGAAATCATATTAATAGATCTTTGGCTAATACAATTGAAAATTCTTCTTCATGTATATCCAGTTGAAATTTTTTTTTCATTTTTCTGAGAAATTAAATATTTTTAGGGTTTTCACTCAGAGGCCATTAACGTTTCTTCCTGTCTCTTGTCGAATTGATGTAGGTCATAATGATTACGGTTATCAGCAACCGTCGTATCCTGAACAAGGCTACGATAGGCCTTATGAGGATTCCTCACAACATTACTACGAAGGAGGTATCTATATACCTTCACACACATACGCACATACATTCCCTTTCCTCCCCCACCACCCTCAACGGGAACAGAAATTCTCGCACAACACAACTTATACCCATGCAAAGCTCTTGTAGAATACTAGTTGCTGGCTGTCTTGGAAATGGCAGGGAACTTGAAGCCTTCAGAATAATTTCTTGCAAACACCTAAAATATATAACCACAATTTGCCATTCTAACAACAGTAAAATGACTAAAACACTCTAGAGATTTTTTTTTTTACCTCAATGGAAATTTTTATTTTAACATAAATTTGTTGGTTCAGTTGTATATCTTTTTGTGTGTGTATATATTTTGTATAATTTATAGTGCCGTTAGGAAACAGCTTGCTGATCTTGTGTAGCTAGTCTGTGCTCTTGTAGCTGTCCTTAATTTTGTCTTTTTTTTTTTTTTTAATTTTATTTAGCATAGTCATGATCTTATGACTGTGATGTTCCAGTAAATGTATGCTCGTTTGGCAGAGGTGCTGAAAATGCTGCAGTTCAACTTTGCAAAATTGGCTTTAACTGCAGTTTGTTTGGCCGAGTTCCTTCTGTTTGGTTTGAGTTATCTTTGTTTTGTTCAGTTTTTGAAATCAATATTGCGTTTTCATTTTGTTCTTGTGGTGTTGGCTGTGCATCTTAGAAGGAAAAAAATAATAAAATAGGTATCTTTATGAGTTTTTGCTTTCTTGCAATGATCTTACAGGAAACTCGCAATATGGTCAGCAGCAAGATGCATATCAAGGACCACCCCAACAGCAGGGTTATCCACCACAGCAGCAGCAATATCCCGGCCAACAAGGCTATCCAGGACAACAGCAGGGTTATGGTAAGAGCCTGAGGACACGGACAGCTGTCACAGGAAGGACTAAGAGAGACCCTTGTGTGTTACTTCATCCCTGTTTGACTGTGTCCAGGGGCCAGGCTTGAACAGAACAGCTCTGTGCATGCAGTTTCACTGGGCTGAGACCACAAATCGTAGAAGGCAGCATCTTTTGGCAATTAGATCTGCTGGCAGTCTAGGACAGTATAGTAGCGCAGAAAACTGAAGGTTGACTAAACAGTGTTGTAATGGGTGTCTGTAATTTAGAAGGACCCAGAAAGATTCTGCTCTTTTCTGTAGGTGAACGCGCTCACGAAGATGACAAAAACCCTCTTTCATCTGTGGATTTGCCGGTTAAAACAGTCTTTTAAAAACTGGTTTAAAACTTCATTCATCGTACATGAATCATTCTTTTCAAATTCATGTACTGATCAGTAGAGAAATGACTGTAAGCATTGACAGTGGAGCTTTAAAGAAACCGAGCCTTATAAATTTGCACTAGTAGTCCAGACCTTCTGATACATGGGAGGAATGAGAAATTCTCTGCCACAAGTGCCTGGATTCAAGGAAAACCTCCCAGAAAGGAAACTTAAAGCATTAGAATGTAATATTTGTGCATTAATTCTAAAAACCTCTGTGTCAGAAGAGCATACTGAAGCTACTGGTCTTTTAAGTTTTACTTGCTTGCATACTGTAAAGTCATATATATTTATGACAGAAGGAGGAATCTCTGAAATTTCATAAATTACGTGTATTTTAGCTTTCAGCTCTTTTGCAGGCTTAAATGTTAAAGCTTTCAGTATTGTGTGTATGGGAGGAAATGCGCGGGTAATTTGTTTGCCATGTAGTAAATGTCAGATTCACATGAAATCCAGCTATGTTGAGACAGAGTTAAGTTTTAAGAGGATCCACTGAGATTTAGCAAGTGTTCCACTTCTGGAGGTTACGGATGAATTGGTAGTTCTAAAGTAATACTTGTACCTACATTCTACTAAACATAATATAGGAACAGACTGAAGATCAAAGTGGAGGTCTGTGTAGATCACCGCTCTAAACTTCATAAGTAAAGAAATAAAATCTGATTTATTCTGAAAGTTAAGAAATACTAGAAGAAAAGAGATTAGGAAATCTTTCGGAGCCACTTGCCCAACATAATTCGTAAAACAGAATAACATTTTTCAGTTTCTTGTTTTTAGCAGAAATTGTTACTGAAGTTTCATTTTTTCCTGTGAAATGCGTCAATGAATATTTAGAATTTAGCTATAAAGAATTACCATGAATAAATAAACCCATGTTCATTTGTCAGATGAACACAGCACTTTTAGGATGTCGTATTCTTGCTCAATTTAATATTTAATTGCTTTCTAATTTTCAAAAATAAATCAATATCTCAGTCATTATTATCAATCTTAAGGTTTTGTTTCATAGTGGAAAGCTGAAACTGCATAGTTCAAGGGGATTTGAGGCCTGAGGAGAACAGTAATAGCATATAGAGCTTTTCTTCCTCAGGTCATCTTTTCACTGTCTTACAGATCCTGAATTACTGAAGCAGTTACCAGCTGATGTCATCTTAATGTCTGATGTCTGTAGCTAAAACTAGCCCTCTCTAGCACTGAATCACAGTTGCTAAAACACATCTGTTTCTTCCAAGGGGAGGGGAAAAAAAGTGTTGATTTGTTTAAAAGGAAACACTTCTGAAGCACTGCAAATCTTCAGCTCTGAAAAATAGAGACCCAGTTTTTAAAGGGTGGTGTTGAAAAAGCTAACAGATCCACTGCAAAGGATTCTTAGAGAGTGCCACTAAAGTACAAAATATACCATCTCTTCCAGTGCTGGAGGGGATGGGGATAATTTTGTTTGGAACATGGCCTGGTGGTGGTAACGTGCAGCTTCCAATGGTAGACAGGTCAACTCCCTGTGAATAGTAACAGAAAATTATACTTGCGAAAGAACTTCTTTTACAGACAAAAAAGACTGGAGTCTAAGTTTTGGGTTTTTTCTTAGCCTTTTTCTGGAAAGTTAATACTACCGAAGGAGTATGGAGTAGAGAGTGCTTTTTTCCATCTCGCAATAGCTTTTACTGCTTGTCACATCTCACGTTTTATACAATATATAACTTGCTTGCCTGACACCCCATCCATGATTGCCTGCTGTGGTATGAGACTTCACTTTCTGGCAGCACAGTACTGCTGGTCTCTTCAAAAAGTCCAAATGTTAAACATGGCTGGTTATCTGGCTGCTCTTGGCATTAGAAAATTCTGGAACTGAAGCAGCGTGCATCAGGAGACTGCCTTCCTAAATCCCAGAAAGCGCTCATGTTGATCATTTCTTGCCTTGTTCTTCTCTGTCCTGTGACCTTGTACGTGGAACTACGTGCACTGATACTAAGTAATGAATATATAAATAAAAGTAAATGTTCCTGTGATTGGAGCACAGGCCCTGGCAGCAAAGGTGCTTTCTAGGGAGAGGGGGGTGGGCCACTCAGAAGACCTTACTGCACGGTAGTGGTATTTCTTAGTCCTGGTTAGTTGTAAAATCCAGTGTTTTTCCTGTTATCTTCTTTTGAACATCTTAACCACTCTTTTTTTTCCCCCTTTTTTTTTTTCCATTTGATGATCCCCAGGCCCTTCCCAGAGTGGTCCAGGGCCTCAGTATCCCAATTATCCACAAGGACAAGGACAGCAGTATGGGGGATACAGACCCACGCAGCCTGGGCCACCACAACCACCACAGCAGAGGCCTTATGGATATGATCAGGTATTCTTTCATTTGATGAGAAAGTTGTGATTCTTACACACTCATTTTATAACCTTAGATTCTGGACATTTAAACTAATGAATTTTAGGACATGGTCTTCCAGTTATGTGCGTATAGTTCTCATGGAGTTTATTTCTTGGCAAGTTACCAAGAATCATTTGTATGGAATTGTGATTAGTCATTCTCTCCTGAGTTTGCTAAGTTTTAATGCAATTTGGCAAAGTGGGGCCTTCCCAGCAGTATTTTGGACGATAAAAATTAAGGTGATGTGTTTCATAGCTTATGGTGAATGACTAATATGAAAGATGAGGTTTTTAAGTCTCACGGTAAATAATTTTTCATTAGTTCTTTGCAATAGAAATGGTTGAATTTATTTTCCACAAACACAAATCCTAATCATAATCTTCCTCTTCAGTTGCAAAATCACCTCAGGCATGCAGCTGAGGTCCTTCAGCTGCAGAGCTTACGCGGAGACATGAAACCTACTTTTGCAGAGATTTTCTCTGAGCAGTATAAGGGGCCAATGGACACAGGAAAGAAGTGACCTGAAAATCAGCTGCTTTATTCCTGTCACTGCTAAGACAAGATTAAAACAAACAAACAATTATCACCAAAACTGTAGGCTGGAGTTGTAGTGAAGGACTCATGTAAAAAAAGCTGTCTTAGAATTAAAGACCAAAATAGTGTTTGTTCCTGTAAAAGGTACTAACTTGTAAAAATTAAAACTTTTCACTATGAATCATTCAGAAATGTCATTAAAATGTACACTATTACTTCCTTGGCATTAATAATATAAAGATTGACTAAATGATAAAGCTGAGGTTCTAATGTTTAAATAAAATCCTGTTATGCCAGTAGAAGATCAGTTGAACTTTGGAGAAAAGCTTCTCTAAGGAAGTGAGAATTGCCCATGATTTTAAAGAACAGTTGGCTTTCTTTCTACAGAAATTGGAAAAGACAAGGAGGAAGGGACAAACTCTCTCAGTGTGGTAGTTTAGAGATGCAGTTACTTTTAATTATTTAACAGATAAAATGTTTATGCACTGAACCAGTGGCTTCCTCTGAAAACCATAAGCTACAGGAGGATTCTTTGCTTGTGGCCAGTAGAGGGTCAAGGAAACCTTATCACAATTTGTCGAGTTTTTTCCACCTTTCCTTGCAGTAGAAGTGGATGACTCTCTCTGTTGATAGGCTGTGCTCCTCCAGTTTGTGCAGTCTCAAGTTCCACTGGGAAACTCAATTATAGAGGACCTCTCTTTCATACTGTCTATTCCCATAGGAATTGTGCTGCTTAAATTCTGGCAGCTGTTGTGAAACTCTTCTTCATGACTGATTGTTATATTATAATGGCATTATGACATTTCAACGTAAAATTAAGATGTAAAATACTGCCTTGTTGTGGTAAGACTTTACATGGAATGGTGGCAGGATCAGTTTGGGGCATGTTCACTTCCTAACTCAGTACTTTCTGCAAACATTGAACCCTGTGGTAGAGGATCATGGTGAGCTTATAGCATTGATGCTTTTCCCTCTGCCCACCTCTGCAGTCCATGACATACTGTCAAAAGAAATAGAGAATATCAATAAGGGTGGTAATTCTATGTATCAGGTCCGTGTAGTAATTACCTCCCATAGGATATATGGATTAGTTCTTCATGTTCACCAGGATGTGCCTTGGTTTTGAAATACATGTACCATTATTCTGTAATGCTTGCTAGATTAATAACTTTTAGGTACCTCTGTGTCATGGTTAGTTTCCTAAATTACTTTGAATTTAGGTGACCTTGACTTTTTGAAATCATTTTCAAAGTTTTGGTGGGAAGTAATCCCCATCTTTTGTTTTTTGATGAAGTTCTGCTAATTTCACAGCAGCCTGTTGAATGTAAAGGTATACTCTTTTGATAAAATTAGAATCCTGGCCTTAAATTCATGTCTTTGGTCTTACTTCTACATTAAAGCACAAAGTACTTCAGTGAGATGAAACTACACTAGTTACTCATATCAGTATATCATTTACTTTTGTTTCCTCCTTTTAATATTACAGTTGATTTCGATGTAATGGTCTTCCCATTACAGCTTTAAATGCAGGAAAAAATGCCTTATGGTCTAATTCTGTATTCTGAATTTTTTTTTAGGGTCAGTATGGAAATTATCAACAGTGAAAAAGTACTCACATTCCGGTAGGCAAAATCTGTTAGCAGCCATATTGTCTCCTCAGCACTGTGGACATCTTCCCAAGATGAGAACCTCCCACTCCATCTAGATTTTGGAAAAATCTTGTGGCTGTTTTATGGTGTACAGTCTTTATGGTTTAATTGTTAAAGACTGTAGATTCTCAGAGACTAGTTTCACGTCTCTACTCTAGATGGCAATATTGGACAGAAAATCTGTGATATAACAATTTGCAGTGAGTTGAGAACTGTATGTCAGATATACTGTTACAGACTGAGAGGTGCGAAGAGCTTTGTATGTTTATGAAGGTTATGGGAATTTAATATTTTTTCCACAGATTTTTTTTTGTAGGGGGAAAGGGGAAATGCACACTTTTTACAGCAGCAATATTTTGTATATTATGTTTTTCATGTGGTGAATATGCAAGACAGTACACTACTCGTTGGGCAGGATAAGAAATCTACTGTTAAAATGGGTAGGGGCATGGTAAATGCTTGATTGTATTAGTCTCGAAATTGTGTACAATAAAAATAACAGTGAAAAGATGGAGAGCATTCTGTGTTACTGATGGGTTCACGTACAAAGATTGAGAATCCCGGTTATCTAAATGGGAACATAATTAAGGACAGTGTAATATAATCTTGTGCAAAGATGAATTTTTTAAGCTTTCCAATTTTTCTGAGTGAAGCGGTTTTGTAAAAATTGTTTCTAACATAGTTTGACAATTTTCTGCAACATTTTTTGGGTAACAAGATAAACGTTTGGGTTTTATTTCTCAAGGGTTTTGTCAGAGCTTTGCATAAGCAAGCTGTAATCCTTCTTAATAATTGCAATAACAAAGAAAATGACAAGTGTTAATTTTCCTTGGCTTGAATATGCAAAGAACTTGAAAAAGAATATGGAGAACAGGACTGTATTGTATAAGTGTATTTTAACCTTTAGTTGAAAAATTTGTATGTATCAAAATAGCCTAGAGGACTTTGTAAACCTATCTAAACTTTTGTCGTGGTTTATGAATGGTATTCCCCAATTTTAGTGTTCCCACTGACACACTCCAAACCACGCGCCGCTCACTTGCTCGCCGCTCTCCCTCTCCTCCCTTGTGGCAGGCTGGAGAGGAGAATCAGAGGCACAAAAGGTAAAGATCACGGCTTGAGAGAACAATTTACTGGAAACATCAGTGAAATAAGAAAACAAAAGTAACAGCAACAATACCAGTGCCAGAGGGTGAAAGAAAGAGGTGAAGGCTTCACAGGCGGTTGATTGCTCACCATGCAGAGCCTGGTTCCACCCCATGCCACACAGCCTGGAAGAGTCCCCAGAAAATGAGGTGTCCCCTCCTGGCTACTGCAAAAATTAACCCAGTCCTGGCCAGAACCAGGGCAGCTTTCCTAGCTGGGAGTTAATAACTTGAGAAAAGGGGCGTTTTTGTTTGTGCCCATTTTACTTACTGGTTAACATGAGACCAAGGGGATGTTTTCTAACATCAAGTATGGGGATGTTTTCTAACATCAAGTATAAAAACTGTTGGTGAGGCAAATGCCAAATTTTGTTTTGAGCTGTATTAATGCATATAGTGTTGCATGTGAGAGAGAGGCAGCACCTTGATCAATAGTAGTACACAAAAAAAATTGGTTTTGAAATTGCCCTGCAAATGTGTATCAGATAAATAAATGGATATTTTGTTCTGCAGAAATAAATAAATATATGCATTCAAGATTCCTCGGCAACTTTTATAAATGATAAAACTTAAAATTAACCCAGGAGTAAAATAATATTTTGTTTTTTTAGTTTGCAGTCAATGTTCAGGGGGAAAAAAAAAGGCGTTCATATTATGACATTATATACGGAAGACAAGATTTTCAATTTGTACATCCTTTTTAAAGGGAAAACAGTTTTCTTAAAGTCAATAGAAAATACACATCAAGGTTTGAACAGATACGGCATGAGGAACATTATTATGAATTAAAAGCTTGTAGGTTCTGTGCCAATTTTCCACCACTGTGTACTTCATTGCTATTTAAAACTGTACTCCATCAATTCTAACGGAAGAATAAATTATTTGTGATTTTAATTTTCTCATTTGTTTCTTTAAATTAGATCCCTATCACTCTGATGTCTCATCTGGAGACTCTGCTGTGGGTTTTGATTTTGAAGACGTTTGGCCAGAATAACCAAACCTTATTTGCAGTCTATGACTTTATCAAAATTCTCTTGCCATAGCCAAGTTAATTAGAATTAACTGTTCAGTATCAACATGTTGTGTAGGTTGTTTGTTAAGAAATTCTTCCTCTGAAAATGAAGGTCCATGAGGCTATAATCAAGATGACTGAATTAGATAAATGAGTTGACGAGGCAAAAATGTGTTGAACCCAAACTGGTGTAGATATGTTATCTCATTTGAAAAAGGCTCAACTGACATTAAGAAATAATTTGTCTTGCCAACCCATCTTCTGTTGTCTTACTCTCCTTTTTAATGGAAACTAAAATTGCAGTTTTAATAAGCAGAATTTCCTCCAGGGTTTCCCTCGTAGAGACTACTGCATTTGCAAGGTTTAATTGTTTTATAACAGTCCTGTTTCGTAAAACTTTTTAATTGGTGGTGACAAAAATTACCTTATTCCTCTGATACTGTGCCAGAAGAACAACTTGAGAGGAGATAGCTCCATGCAGAAGTATTTCTACTAAAACTATATGTTAAAAAGGAATGTGTGTTCCCTAAACACTTGATCAAGCAGGAGTGCACAAGACCAGGAGGAAATGGCAAGATAGAAGGTTCATTTTAGTAAGTCTTACGTATTAAATAAAATCCAGCTAACAGGAAGCTAGTGAAAAAAGTGTTGCAACTAGCATTTTACATTCAGAATATAGAAAATAAGAGGAGAACTGACACAGCAAATCAAATACATGAGCAGAAATGACAAAAATTTTAAGAGTAAAGAGGAGAGGTTAATGCATTCAGTGACTTTTAGTTATCATAAGGTTATGATTTTTGCTGTTGTATTTTTCTCTATTCAGACTTCTATTTCCTTTTCTGCTCTGTGAATGACTCGTAGAAGAGAGAAGCTGGATCCCTGTTTCAGTTGAAATTGACTTCACAATGTTGGCCATAAGGAAACAAATGTGCTGCTTTATAGGCAGGGTAAATATATCATTTTGCAAAAGATGTGCATTTTCATACCTAAATTACTCTAAAATGTGCAAAGTAATTGATTTTTTTTTTTAGAAAATTCACCTGATTAAGGAGAGGCAAGGACTTCAGTGCAAAAATATTGTTGTATTTCTACAGTTTTCACCACAGAGGATGCTGAAAGACTGCAATGTGATAACACAGATACAGATTTTAGATTCAAAAAAAGAATATTTAAATTTACAAAATTAAGAGAAACTGTTACTTCAGCAGGTCTAGATGGAATTCTGCCAGAAGCCCTGAAGAAATTCAGAAAGAAAGTAGCAGGCTTCCCCTACATGAACAATTGCTGTATCATAGAACAGAAGAGTGAAATCCTGTGAAATTAACCCAAACAAACCTTCTGACATAAATAGATACCTGGATAAAGTAGTAAGTTAAAAAAACCCCAACAACCTAAGCTAAATGAGNCAAAAAAAAAAGAGAGGTTTTTTAAAAAAAAAAAAAAAAAAAAAAAAGATGACAATAAAAGCTGACCCTCAGTCTGGTAGAATTGTAGTAACAACCATAGCACAGTCTGATGGAATTGATCTTTATGTTCACAAAGCCTCTAGTTCTCTGAAAAGCTGCTGTCATAAAAGTAAAGCATGGAGCAAGGTTGACTGTGAAGCACTAGGAATGGGAAAAAACAGCAAAGAGAGACTAGGAATAAATACTAAATATCACAAGTAATGGAGATTGATAGTAAGTTATGCTGGAGCTGTCTAGGGATCACTGATTGACACTTAAAAATAAGTTGGAGAAAAGAATATGTATTTTGATAGCAACATGAGGTGGAAGTGGTGCTGCTTAGATTATGCAGGACTTAAAACTAGAAATGCAGTGAACATTCATAGCAGAATGTTAGAAATTACTGATATTTACAAATACAGTACTGGGTGAGATAATTCCTTTTTACTCATGCCCAGCTATTCAGCCATCAGGAGTAGTCCAGCAGCTAGCACAGTGAAAGTTCTGTTCAGTGGGTGTCAGGAGTCACAGTGTTGCCAAAATATGCAAAAAGCTGTGATATGGAATGCTTAATGAAATACCATAATACTGATAAGAATTTTTTTCGGTTCAGTATTAGTGTGTTCAACCTTGTCTCTCCTACATCAAAAAGATAGCTCAGGTAACAGATAAGTGGATAACAAATGGCCAAGGACAAATATAGCATGTTTGGATTATTTCGAATGTCAGTATGTGTAAACCACCAGCAAATAACAGTGCAATTTTTGTAAGGATACAGACAATATGACCAAAATTAAAAGCAACACCTTTGAAATTGATAAAATGCTTTTTATGGCATGCAGAACTGCAGACTCAGGCCCATAGGTTTAGTACGATTAAAAAATGAATTGGATAGATGTACAATACTGTAAAATTGGTTAGGTTGGAAAGGACCTTTAAGACCAGCAAGTGTAACCATTAGGCCGGCACAGCCAAGTCTGCCAGTAGCCCATGTCCCCAAGTGCCATGTTTGTTAAATACTCCAGGGATGCCAACTCCACCACTTCACTGGGCAGCCAGTTCTAACACTTGACAACCCTTTTGGAAGAGAAGCTTTTTCCACATATCCAGTATAAACCTCCCCATCTGCAATTTGGTAAGTTGATGAAGGGACAATAGGACTCCTGTCCTATCATCTGTTAGCTGGGAGAAAAGACTGACCCCCACTTGGCTGCAACCTCATTTCACATGAACAATTAAATAAAGGCAGATAAAAAGCTAAATTTGAAAGAACATTAAAACCTCATGTTTCACAGCTTTAGGCCACAAGCAGCATTCTAGAGTGTGGAATATATTTTTCTGTTGGTGCCTTGATAGTAAATGTTGGGAGTATATTTTGAGGGTTTTTTAAATAATTGTCACGTTTAGAATGTCACTCTGCAAAACCTGGAAGTAGGCAGCACTAGCAGAAGACTGTTGGTGTATGTTCCAGAATCAAACTGGAGCTGAACGGGGGTAGCAGTGTTCTATTCAGAAAGCTATTCTTTTGCTATCTCCAAAATAATGTTAATAGTGAAATACTTAAATTTTAGTCTTGCAAGGTGCTGGCTGGGTACTTTCACTCAACTCTTTTAAGCTTCCCTTGACATAATTTTTGAAGAAAAATTCTGACTAATCCAGCTGATTGTCTGTTTTCCCCTGCTTGAGGTCTGATGATTTTACAAGAGATTTTTCTGCTTTCCACAGATAAAGTTTTCTAATTTTCTTTTAACTATTCACCCGTTGGTCTTAGGAAATTAAGGTAGTTCAGTGTGTCAGTGGCTTCACATAGGCATGCCTCGGGTTTTGGTGGGAAGAGCTGTGGGGCTGGAAAGGATGCTGCTGGAATAGCCAGACCCAACAGTCTGTGAACTCTTCAGGGCACTGTGTTATTTTCACTTGCCTTGGCACTTTTTAAATGGTGCAGGTGAATTGCCATATGAATGCTTTTGCATTCTGGTTCATAATTTCCATTTAATCTCAAAGTTAATTTTACACAGCATAAATTCTAATCACCTACTGCAGTTGGTGTTGCCAGAAGTGCGCTGGCATCTTGACACAGGTTCATTACAGATACTTTTACAGAAAAATGCCATTTGTGAGGGCAAGCTTGGTAGAAACACGTTTTGTTTTTATGAAATTAAGTTCCATCAATTGTACTTTCTGATGCTTTTAGCAAATTTCAAGTCAAGACTTCTTGGTCTCTGATATTAAGTTGCCACATTGACATTTTTCCACATGTAACTTTTCTCAGCCCAGAGCCTTTAGACTTTCTTTCCACAGGTCTACAATGTAAACAAGCGCCACAGTTCTTAACAATTTCTTTCTAAATGCTAATTATGGCCTTACTTGTTAAGATAGTTTTTTGGCATGTTGATGCAGTGTTAGTCTCTGATGTTAATGATCAGAATCTCTGTCTTTTTTTTTTTTTTTTTCCTTAACCCCAGCAAGGATGGAGATTATTTAAGAGCTAGCTCTTATTTGAGCACCTAGATAACTGTATCTGTCTGCTCACAACACTCTTTCCAGGTTGGCAAAAATATTTGCCTTCTATCATCGAATGCCTTCCTTAGAAGCTTACTGGTGTGTAGAAAGGGTTCTGCCTATAAACACCAGAGTTTCTGATTTCATAAGCACAGAGATCCTGCCCATCTAAGTATGATGAAGTATTTGCTAGAGTGACACTGGCTTAGGATTTTTTGCCTGCTTCAGTGTTCATGCAGGCTCGGAAATGTATGCATGTGGCAAACCTGAGGCAGCGTGAAGGTTTCTGTTGTATCCCCCAGAGTTTTTGGTTGATGGCAAGAAGTTGATTTTAGGACCGAAGTAGATGTGTGGTGAGTATGAGGATATCTGTCACGGCTACAAGCACCTTGTATGTGTGCTAACATGTCTAATGGAGCCTGTGTTCATTGGTGATTGTTACAGCTCTTGCTGTGGTCTTGCTGTAAAGACAGTACTGATACTCTATTTCCTCAGAAGCTTAGTTCTATATTGCCTGTGTTATTTTCCCATCAGTTCCACATTGCTTCATGTTTTCTGGCTCCCTGGCTGCAGAAAGGGAAGGCAGAAAAGCAGGAATCTTATGTGAGACTCACTCTGCTGATAAGGAACTTGAGGCTAATTGATTTGACTGCTTCAGTAGTTCTTTTGACTGTTTAGAAATCTGGAGTTTAAAATGTGGCAGACGTTAAATCTGCGGGCCAAGCATGATAGAGGTAACCTGGACCAGCTGTCCAGGATTTCTTGACACTGTGTCTCATACCACTGTTTAAGAGCTCACTGGCAGCAGCTCGGCACTTGGCACTTGGCTGCATGTCCAGCTTGTATCATCTGTTTGGTAAGAGTGAGCCTGTGGGTCAAAGCACCTTTTGGGCTGCCTGCTTTTCATTGAGAGTTGTTGCAGGTGGATGCTGCAGCCTGCTGTGGTGCTGGCGGGTGTGTGGTGGAGTCTTTGCAGCAGGCTGACCCAGTCACACAGTAACTGGTTGGCTACCCCACGTTATGGCATCAGATGGTAGTGCAGACTGTTGGTATATATAGATGAATATTAAGAAGCTCTCTCCTTTGCTGCTGTTTTTCATAGTGGGACTATGTGGACATTCTGGTTGTTGTTGTAAGCCACGACAGCTTACCTTTTGACCATCTTCTAGAAGGGTAACAGGCAAGACTCTCCTGGGCACCTGACAAAGATGCAAAGGCAGAATTGCTCCTGGAGATACTGGGAGATACCTGTGACATGGTGGGTGTTTTGAGACCACTTTCCCCGTTGTTGTGCGTAGGCTCTGAGCCCAAGAGGTAGCTATGACTTAGTGGACATTATATTATATTACATTACATTTGGAAGCAGGTCCTTTGGGTGAAGATCTCTATAGTGAACTGCTCCCTGACTTTCTAAAAGATCACAGCGTCTTCCAAGCACCAGTGCATGTGAGGGAGAGGGTGCCCAAGAGGTTTGATTCTGTTGCTCACTGGCTGATGACTTAGGAGTGGGAAAGTCTACCGCAAGGAAGATGGACAACAAAATCTGCCTTGGCAAATTTTGCCTAGCAAAATCTATAAGGTTGTGTGGAACCTATCCCAGCTCAGATTCCTCAATTTCTAGTGCTGGGAGCACCTGTGACTCCACCAACAAGAAGTTTGCTACTCCTTTTATATGAGGATTCCTAGGTTTTCACAGATGTACTGACTGACCTCACGTGCCCAACCTGGGGCACCATTCTTTCCACCATCTTCTGTACAAGTAGATCTTGATAGTGGGAGGGACCAGTGCCCCCATTTTCTCCAGAAAAATGAATATCCAAAAAGAGTGGCTCCCTATGTGCACTCTGAGAAGTTGTGTCACAGTTGTGGCTTAGGGTCATGAAAAGACTCCATTTCTCCACCATACTGCACACTGATGAATCTGAGAGCTATGTAGCGTCTCAAAGCAAAAAAATAATGTTTGAGTAAAAGGAGGGTATAGAAAGCTTAGGAGGAGGAATAGATGGTGAAACTTAAAAACATCACTAAGCATAAAGGCTTCCTTAATGTAACCCAGGAGACTGGCAAGGATAAGGGAGGGTCTGTAGCGCCAGTGCCAATACAGATGGGAGAAGGGGAGAATTTGATGGTTTACAACAACTTTGATGAGTGATGACATTCTCAGAAGGCAACAAGTCAGATAGCAAACTAATACACATTGGAAGGGACCTAAGGAACTCTCTAGTCCAACCTCCTGCTCAAAGTCTGGTTCAGATCCAGCCCACTACCTCCTCTCAAACGGCAAATGCTCCAGCCTGGGGGCCCTCCATTGAATTTGCTCCGCTTCATCAATTCCTTTGCTGAGGGTAGGACAAGCCTGGACACAGCATTGCAGGTCCTCATGCACAGTTGGTCCCCAACAGTCAAAGATGTTAGTGCCCAGAAACAAAAGTGTCAGGAACCAAAGATTTTGTAGAATGAGATGGTTTATACTATAAGATCAGAGGATGAACAAGAATGAGAATGTTGAATTGATAAGCTTAAAACTCCAGATGTTTGTGTATAAGTGCAGTAGGTGCAGGAATATACAGGAAGATCCATAAGTGTATGATGGAAGCTTTAGCTACATGGGCATAACAGAAACACAGTTCAATTCATTTACTTAGTAGTTTTGAACATTGACATATACACATCTTTTTTTTTTCAAATTGAATAGAGGAGATGATTTGTCAGTGAATAAGGGATTACGTTTTCTCCGAGGCATGGAAGACTGACCAGTTGAGAATGCATGGCAACATGTTGGAAGAGACCAAATGCAGTCATTGTGGTAAGATTTTACCATAGGAAACTTCAATGGGGGAAAAAAGTCTAAAAAAGGAAGAGCTGGCAAATCCTTAAAGAAAATTACGTTATGGTAAATGTACAAACTATCCCAATGTGGAGGATCAAGAGCTCATCAGTGCCTTCAAACAAAGGAGAAAGTGCACTGAAGGCTCTCACTGTTAGAAAGAGGCTTAAAATATCAGTAGAACACATTGAAATAAAATAAAGGCAAGCAACAAAATTAACTGTAATTATTGAGAGATACTGGTTAAAAAAAAAAGAGGTGGTCCATTACTTCTCAGAGAACAAAAGTGTTGCTGAAGAGTATTCAAGCTTAGGACATTGTTCCTAGACATAGGTGGGAATAATCAGTTACACAAATACCAGATGAGGAGAAATTCATTAGGTACATAGAATTTTACTATTATTGCCAGGAAGATTGCTAGCCCTATTCTGGGATCAAGACACTAGTAAAATAACAGCAATAATAGCAACAGAGTTCAGATTTGTTATCTTATCAGACTAATTTATGACAGAAGGAAAGACAGTGGGCACATTAGAGGTAGGATCTTGGTGGGGATAATTATCCCCAAATGACTGCTGGCAAGAGGTGAGTATGGAAAGATGATGGTGGAGGCATCTCAGAGGGGAATAACATCTATTGATCATATTTATCAAACACAGTGAGCTGACCACAAGATCCATAATAGTATATTGGCTCATTAGAGTACAAAACATATATTAGTTCTAACATAGATTACACCTTTACTTTTAATCCCCACCAGCGCTGAGGGAGCCATGAACTTCCAGCAAAGGAGAGATGGGGAGAGAGTAAATAAATGGTCTTGTAGAGAGCCTGCCAGCTGCCACATCCCGTGGAAATGGATGCTGGGAAACCAGCAGATAGAGCCTGTTTTGAACATCAGTTGCTGCTTTTATTCAGTTGCACTCTTCCTCTTTTCAACTTCAGAAAACATCCTTTAACTTTAAACTTTGCCTACACCAGTTTGTATTGTTATGATTCAATGGGTCCTGTACTCCTGAGTGATTTTCGACCTTACTAAGCTTTATTCCAAGTTTCCTAACTGGTGCTAAACTGTTATTTTTGGGCAGGTGAGAACCCAATGTCTTTACTAAATAGGCTGTTCTTAGACAGCATCTTAGAATCAAATAATAGCTTGGGTTGGAAGGAATCATCAAAGGTCATATAGTTCCACCACCCTGCCAGAGTCAGGCACTCCTTCCACTAGATCAGGTTGCTGAAACCATCCTCTCTAGTTTTTTTCCTCTTTTTGATACTAGGAACGTAATGCTGCTCAGGATATCCTTCCATCATCCTCTTCCAGCTGAGCTGGAGATGTCCCAGCTGGAGCTGCAGACAGTGCCTGTGCTAGGGAAGGAGGCTGAATCAGCATCATGAGTAGAATTCCCATTCCCTAAATACCCTGGCTATGAGTTGGGAGGAAGAGGAGGTAAAGAAGATCTTGTATGCTTCCTCTTCCCTGGAGGAAGAGCAGCTGGGTGCCAAGTGCAGGGGGAACTGCACATCCTAGAGTGGGGAGCACAGGAGTGGCACCGCAGATCCCCTGCAAGACGCAGAGACCAGGAGAAACTGGGCTTCCAAGTTACTTAATTGACCCACACCTGTTTTGGACCATGCTGGCTGATGTGTGCACAAAAGCAAGTACTGCTTCTGAGGTGTGCTGATAAAATGCATTTGTACCAACTACGGATACTCCTTGCATAGTAAGCACAGGGATTTGGGAGCAGTTCCGATTTGGGAGGTGGGATATAATGGGAAACGGCAATCCTAATATGCATATTTTGTCACTTCCTGGGATATCTGAGACCACAGGAGCAAAACAACTATTTGTATGTTACCTCTAATCTCCTCACACTCTTAAGACTCTTCAGACTCCCCTCAAAGGTTTCTGAACAGAATCCTAAAGCCTGCAGCTCTCCTCAACAGGCATAGCTCTACCAAGTTACCAAGGCCCAGTCCTTTAATATGAACATCCCATCCTAGCAAGTTATGGAAGCTTCATAGCAAAAGTTGAATACTTCAAACCCTGCCAGTTAGAGTTCAGTCCTCATTCCCACATAAACACAACCATTTTGCAAACATGATCTGATATTAATTACCCCCCTGGCACCAAAAGTCAGGATTTCCTGATGCAGCCTGCTAATGTAAAATGCATTAGTGAAAATGCTGGCTCCAAGGGGTTAGGTTCTCCAAATAAACATAGCAAAGTTCTCTTTTATTTGCAACTCCCAAGCTCTTCTGAAAGACTGATTTCTCCAACAGGAAAAAAAAAAGAAATCATCCTTGGGTTTTTAATAGGTTATAAAGGCCTTTTTTCTATTCAGTTGCAGGAACTGAATGTCAAATTGTAGATCAACGAAATCCGAGTCTTTGCCATAGAATGAAGTTTGTCCAAGCTCCTTTCTGCAGTTGTGTGCTATGTGTTGTGTCTTTCAGCTGATGGCTGAGGATCAACAGGGCAGGACTGCAATGCTGACTTTTGGGTTTAAAGTGACAACACTAACATTTGTAGATAAAAAAGGGAAAATTGTGCAAGAGCTAGGGAAGATTATTATGTAAAAAAAAAAAACCCTAAAACTTAATTTCTGAGGCAGTGACTTAGAACTATTTTTCTTCCACTGAAAATCAGAAGTAGGACTCCAACAAAGCCAGCTTGCAGTGAATGAGAAACGTTCAGCTCTGTTAACAAAATATGGCTGTGAGGCCAGTGATTTCCATCTGAGAAATTGCCCATGTCCTCATTGGCAGTACCAGCTTACAGCACCGCCACCTTCTGCCAACCAATACCGCAGTGCCTTGCCTTCACATTTGTGCCAGGACTTGGACACAATCCAGAATTGCATCTGGCTTGAGCAGAAAAATAAAACCTTAAAAAAACTCAAACCAAAACAACAAGATAAATCCCTCAAGCTATTGCCAGCAGTACTGTCCTGGGACAACTGACAGGGACAGAATGGCAAGAATAAGAGACAGCAGACATGGGATAACCCAGACAGGACTGCCCAAAGCTGCCCATTGATGAGCTGCTGCTGCTCCCCAAATGCCAGCAGCAAGCAGCTGGGGCTGGAACCTTGCGATTTGCAAGGCTGGAGCTGCCTGTCCTGTCCTGCACAGGGCCTGGCATGCTGGGGTTGGCTGGGGAAGATCCCAGTGTGGGAAGGAGTGGAAAGGATCAGGGAGGGCTGTGCTCTGTGTCTAGAGGGGTTCTACTGGCTCTCTCTGGCCAAAGCTCCTCCAAAGTCCCATACTGTAAAATTTCCACACTGGCTGATAAAAGCATCCCTTAAATGACTGTGGGAGATGCTACAGAAGTCATACACCAGCAAGTCTGGGCATCTCTGCATCACTCGGGACTCCCCACCCTAATTTGTGCCCGGGGTTTTAGAAGGGTCTTTGGAAATCAGGCCAAGGTATCCAGCCTTGTTCTGCTTCTGTTCGTACATCCTGTTCTTAGGGATGAGAGAAGGGAAGTGTGTTGAAGCCCTGGTCTACCTTCTCATGTGGTAAAATGAGACTGAAACTGTGATGTGGATTTCAATCCAGAAGTGTATAGATAGTACCATATAACTACATTGTTTAAAAAAAATGGTCCTTTTCCCATTTCAGAGCAACTAAAAATATGTGCACTGATATGATAAAATCAGGTACCAACACCTGATTTGAAGCACAAATGCCTGTTTCACATCTCTCCACTGCAAATAAATTTCAGCATGTATAATAGAATCTATTCAGCTAATGGTCCCTTAATATTTATAAGAAGGGCTGAAACCTTCTTATATGTTGAAAGAAAATTCAATTACAATTTCAGAAGAATACTTTTCCAGGTCAAATTTTGTTTGAATCATCTAATGGAGCACACTTAATCGCTGGGAAACTGCAGCATTTTTCCAACAAATATTCAAAAGTTAATTCTGAGAGTAAGTTCATCTTTTTATTCAATAGTTTATCTTTGCCATGTTTGGTTAAATTTAGCTTTCTTGATTTCAGCTAAAACAAGACCCCTTTCTCTTTTGGTGGTCTAACCTTGCATATTCTGTTCTTTCCTTGAATCATATCCTAGAAAATGTTTTACTTTTGTCTTCCATGTTTGTGGAGAGATGAGTGAAATGCCAGCAGTCTACAACATTTTTTTTTTAACAGAAAAAAAAAAGTTGGCTGTACAAGTTTTCTACTAGGGTCAGGATCTTGGGGAGGGGGTAGAGGATTCTAAAATTTCAAAACTAAATACCTCTTTTCTACCCAGAGTTTTCAGAATTCATTCTTTGTCTTACAGGTCCAAAAGGTTAAAAATAACTGTACCTCCTGAGACTTCTCCCTGGGCTGTGCTCTTCCCTGGGATTCTGTGAGCTTTTTCCACCCAAACTGGGTCAGCCTTGTGCCTAATTTTAAAATCTCTGGGATCCAATGCTTTATAAAAATCAATGAGAACTTTCCCATTATATAATCCCAGCAGTCACATATGATATGCTCTTGCCTGATTCTGCTTAAGCTTGATTTTATATATTGAAATTATGATTATTAGTTTTAAAGAGCTGTGAGCTTCTCTTGAAAAATTATGGGAGAAATTCTTTGTGTGTGGAGTCTTTTCTCTATCTCTTTTTGCAAGTTCTTCCTTTTCAGGCAGGAAGATTATAGTTAAAATGAGAATGTTTCCTGATTGAACTTGAGAAATTGACTTTTAAACTAAAGGTTGAGAAAGTACATTTTCTCATATTTGCTCTGATTGTGTTTGTAATCTCTTTTACTCTCTGAAAATGTAATTACAAGAAATATTGCTGGAAATTACAAATATCTCTACAAATCTATTTCTCTAGACATTTTGATACCAAAGTTATTCCTGCAGCTAGCCTGCAAGGTCCAGGAAGAACTCAAGCAGCATTAAATAATATAGGGGGCCATAACTATTAGATCAATGAATAAACCAAAATAATTTCAGTATTTATGTAAAATACCTCATTGTTTTTTTCAGTCTCTGCTTAGACAGACTCGTCTTTGCTATAATGCTTACAAAATATGTGACAACTGTTTGACTCCCTGCATGTTGCACCAGTGTCCCGCATACCCACCTGTTGCTGTGCTCTGGCTTTCCTGGTAATATCCAGCTGTTTCTAGACTTAGGCTGGGTACTGGAATAAGAATTTCTTTGATCTTTTATGTAGCACCTAGCACAGTGTCATCCTGATGCATGGCAGGAACTAGAAGATGCTCCTGCAAAGCAAATTAACAGTGTCTTTGGGATTTGGAAATGACATGAAGAATTATTCAAGATCCAGCTCCAGAAAGTAAATCACTAAGTCAAATTGTTAACGATAGCTGTGACAGCAATGCATGGTTTGGAATTTTATTGGAAAGAATTTGACAAATGCTTTAGATAATGAACAAAGTAATAAAAAAATCAATGTCAATTCCCAGATAATTTGTGAAAAGGAAAAGGAGTTTATTTATCAAATATATTGTTTCTGCAAATAGTTCACCTCATGATTTCAGAGGGGAAGTAGGTAGGAAGAGAAAATGAGCTTAACAAAACAAACATTGGTTTATATGTCAATATTCTTGTAAATGACAATTACAAAAGGGAAATACAGCTAATGTGATATGGGAACAAAATAACTTCTAAAATGAAAATTTTGTTGTGACTCTTCTAAACCTCACCAGCTCCATAACAACAACAAATCCAAGAACCACCTGATGTACTCTGATATTGAACATGGGGCTGCAGGAGAGCCCTGGCTATGCTGCTCCAGTAGTGCTTCCCAACTCTCCCACTCTTTAAATCACTTTTTGGTGCCATATATTTCCTTTTACTCTGTTTGTCTGTAGCAAATGATTGTTTGGGAAACAAACAGGCAGATTTCTGTATTCCAGGGGAACAGCAGGCTGACTTAAACCACATTTCCTTATGACTTTTTAAGGACAACATTAATATCATTTATAGTCAACCTAATCAATCCCTTTGACAGAAACAACCGCACAGGAGGGAAACTTCTACTGAAAGATTGACTCTATCTTGCTTGTGACTTCTTTAATTAGGAAGCAAGAGGTGTATGTCTGAAACCTATCTAGGATGGAGCTGGGCAGGTTTAAAAAACCCAGGACATCTATAAATTCAAGGCTCAGCTGCCCCCAGCCCTAGCCAGGGTGCAGGCATGTCTGTGTGACCTTCTGTCACATCCCTTTGGTATTGAATTTCATGGCAGCTCCCCTCCCCACCTTCCAAGGTTTTAATTTCAGTCTGATGAATTCCTGTGATGGTTTTGGATGGGGTAGAGTTAATTTTCCTCATACTAGCTGGTAAGGGGCTATGGCTTGGACTTGTGCTGTAAACAGTGTTGATAGTTCAGGAGTGTTTTAGCCACTGCTGAGCTGTGCTTACACAAAATTAAGGCTGTTTCTGCTCCTCACATCACCCCTCCAGTGAGGAGGCTGAGGGTACAGAAGGAGCTGAGAGGGGACACAGCCAGGACAGCTGGCCCCAGCTGACCAGAAGGGCATCTCAGGCCATATGGGATCATTCTGAGCAATAGGAGCTTGGGGATGAAGCAGGAAGGGGGATGTTCAGAGTGATGGAGTGTCTTCCCAAGTCACTGTTAGGCGTGATGGATCCTAGCTTTCTTGGGGATGGCTGAACACCTGCCTGCCCCTGGGAAGTGGTGAATTAATTCCTTGTTTTGCTTTGCTTGTGTGTGGCTTTTGCTTTACCTATTGAACTGCTTTTATCACAACTGATGAGTTTTCTCACTTTTACTCTCCCATATGTCTTCCCCCTTCCCACAGGGAGAAGTGAGCAAGGGGCTGTGTGGGGCTGAATTGCCAGCAGGGGTTTGCAGGCAGAGGGGAACAGCTACTCCAGAAAGGTACAATAACTTATTTTCTTCCCAACTGGAGTCATTGTGATTTTTAGTCTCATCAGATGTGGGAGAGGAAACGAGTAACACCATAGCAGAGATCAGGATGAAAAGCAAAGCCGGGGGAGTACAGAAAGCACAGCTGAGCTCAGTCCCCCACTTGCCTGCAAAAAACACAAGTTTATGACCTGAGAAAGCACAGCAGTCAAATGTGTGTGTGTGTATGTGTGTGTACGTGTGTGTGGTTTGTGGGGTCCTGCCAGTGCCCATTTGTGCTCCCCTCAGTGCAGATGCTCCTGCTCAGTTCTGTGGGAAAAAGAAGAGCATGAAGTCTGAGGTTTGCACTTTCAGATCCTGTGTCCCCCCACAAGGAGGGCTGCTGGTGTTGGTCGCAGGGGGATGACAGCCCCAAGCACAGCTTGGCTCTGCACCTGGGGAAATCCCATCACACAACCTGCTGCAGAAGAGCAGCGTGGGGCAATGGTCTTCTGCTAGTGGAATGGCACGTGGGAAAATGGAGCCCTCAAGGTGCTCCTGGGTCCTGGAGAGCTGGCAGCTGAAAGGAGGCCATGGTCAGGACTGGCAGCTGCTCGCTGTGCTGTCCTCACACCCTGGGCTTCATCACTGCTTGCTGCTCCCCTGGGCATCTCAGGAGCAATCCAAGAGCTGGCCTCTTGAGAGGCCACCCCTTAGTTATCTGTACTTTATTCTCAAAAGCACACTCTCATTAGATTCTAGTGGGGGAAGCACTGTCAACACTGTCAAAAAGGATTATTCTCTCCAAATACCAGGACCCTAAAGAATGCGACTGCAACTGGAGAATAATCTGAGTAAAATGAACCCTTCAGGAGGTCTCTTCTTTCCCATCAAAGTCCTAAAACCAGGCAACATGTATCTGGGAGTTTCATCTTCTTCCTTCCTTCCTGATCTTCCCCTTCCTTCCTAATATTGTTATCTTCCATTAGGAGTAATAATCTTTTAGGGATATGTTTTCCTTTCATGACTATCCCACGACACAGAAAGACAGGTAAGCGTCTGTCTCCTTGAGACACCCTGTTTGCAATGAGGGAAAACGATGTCTAAAGAAGACAGGTGACACTGAGCTCTCCAGCCTCAGCTCCACATTTGCTCACACATCAGCAAATAATTTTTCCAAGGATCTTAGAGAGCGGGGGGAGAGGGAGGGAGCAGTTTCACAGCTTAGTAAGAAATGGCAGCAAAATTCAACTCATTGTGGGGTGTCAGATGGATTTCTGCCACTATGCCCATTCAAAGTCAAGATATCCTAAATTAGGGAGATGAGCAACAGTGCTCAGGAGCAGACAGCAGGCACTGAATGCTGCTGTAATCAATGAAGGTCTATGCAATGAGTGGCTTTTAGGAGTATTTAAATCTCAGATGTCTGTGGAAAACATCATCTTGAAGAACTTTCTGTCCTCAGTAATTTAGATTGTGTTCATTGAAACTGAACACAGAGCATCGAGTACTTTCAAGTTCATTTAAAGCCCATGCTAAGTTACAGCCTCAAATTCACATTTAAAGCACCAGGGAAGAGGAAACCTGACTTTGAAATAGTGATTGTAAGTTCTAGTTCTAAAGGTAGTAATGAAATGGAAGGAAACAGTGTATTATTGGTTTCAGACATACTCCTTGGCTTGGAGAAAAACAAAAGCAAAAAGTTGGGAAAGTCATTACAGGAAGGATTGGTTTCAGTTTATCAAGGTTACACGAGTCTCACCCTGACTGCTTTTGTTCTCCAGGAGGCTGAGTGCTTATCTTAAACATCAGGGAGGCTCTTCATGTGCAGCAGCCACTCAGCCAATAGCAAAGATACAGTAAGGATCTTAAAACACGAAAAGAAAAAAAAAACTACAAAGAAATGCAGTCCTAGTCTGCCCAGAAATTAGACTTTTTCTTTTATCTGACATGATTTGTGGAAATAATGTTTGCAATACTGTAATTTTTCCTTCTGAGAAGAATGAAGTGCCTGAAGGGAGCCTACAAGAAAGATGGAGAAGAGACTATTTACAAGGGCCTGGAGTAACAGGACAAGGGGAAATGGCTTCACACTGAGAGAGAGTAGATTTAGATTAGGTGTTAGGAAGAAATTCTTTACTGTGATGGTGGTGAGGCACAGAAATAGGTTGCCCAGAGAAGCTGCCCCATCCCTGGAAGTGTTCAAGGCCAGGTTCAACAATGCTTGGAGCAACCTGGTCTAGTGGAAAGTGTCCCTGCCCCCCATGGCAGGGGGCGTTGGAACAAGATGATGTCTAAGGTCCCTTCCAACTCAGACTGTCCTATGATTCTATGAATTTCCTTCTACAAACTCCAGCTTTTCTCTCCCTTGCACAGTCTGAATTTATGTTTCCTGAGGATCGATGAGCACAAAGACCAAATAGCTAAGTGCAGGAGAATCTGGCAAGCCTCATCCTCCTGCTGGGTGAAGTACAACATCTCACTGTACCTGATGGCAAACTCCATGTTTTGATAGATTTAGATGTGAAGCATAAGTTTAAATGGTTGCATAGAGTTTCAAGCATCTATAACCCATTGGAAATCACTGAGTGCCAGTCTTTTTATGCTAAATCTAAGGCTCCTAGTCAGAGAAGCCTGGCCTTTCCATACGATTCTAAAACTTGTAATTCTTTGTGCATTTTTAGATTTTTTTTTAAGTGTTTGCCATGCCAGTAGCTGATGTGGAAGCCCGGCTGTGTAAGGTGCACCTCTCTGCACCTGCAGCGGTCCTTCAGCTAAGCTTCACAGCCTCCTAGAAGATCCACAGTGTCTGGTGCTGGCGTAGGATGGTTTGATGCAGTCTGTCAGTCAGTTTGGATGTGTTTTTGCTCTGTGTCTGACCACTCCTCAGGCTGATGCCCTGGGTATGAGTGAGCCATGGCACCCACACTTCGTGGGACCCTGCAGCACATCCTGGTATTGGCTCCTCAAAGGAGTTTTGCAGTTAAACTGCCGTAGATCCCTTGGGACTGATGTTAGCTCCCTGCAGCATGAGCTGACCCTTTCTAGAGCCGCACCTCCTCCATGTCCCTGTGTTCCAGCTTTCTGCTTTGGTTACACTGGAGCTTGAATGCACAAGTAGACAGAAGATAAGAAACCCAAACATTCCTTACAATGGCAGGCACAGAAACAGACCTCACCTCTTTGCAGAGAGGCTTTTGCCGTCTTGCTTCCACCTGCCCTTGCACTGGACCTCCTCTTGCAAGAGGATGCCTCCCTACCCCTAGGGCTGTAAACCTTGAGGGATGAAAAATCATGAGTTGGATTCCCTCAAGAGAACCAAAGTGAAAAGGCTGCAGTCTTAGATTATTAAAAAAAAATACCTCAGCAAAATATGCCTTTGTTTTCTTCAACTCATCTCACCTTGTTTTGCATTGTTCGTGCATCAACTTTATTTAAACCCCAACATTTAAAACCTCCAGAAATTAACACCTCACCTTGCCTGCTCAAGTAGGGAATCTGCACATGCTGAATACAAGGGAAATCCATATCATGAAGCAGTTTGGACTTTCTTCTCTACCACAACCTTGTCTCTCCCCTGTACTTGCTCATGTATAAGGGTTCTTGTATGTGAAGAAGGAGGTATAGTCTTTATACACCAAGTGAGAAATTATTTTTCAATACATATTTATGTGAACCACAAACATTTAAATGTAAAGTTGTCATTACAGTGTCAGCCTTCTCTCTAACTGCTGGAAAACCCCTAACCTAAGCAGTGCTTTTTATAACTCAACACATTAATTATATTTAGCATCCTTAATTATCTCTTTTCCATAGTCGACTCTAATAAATGCCAAACATTTAAAAATAATTTTCATTAATGCTGCTTTCTTTGCATATTTTCAATCAACTGCACAAATATCTAAATTAGCTGGTGATTATACGACATTTGGTTTACTTTAAAAACTGGTAATTAATTGCCCAATGCAACATTTTCTTTTTTAGTCTCCATCGTCCCTCCCCCTCACAGCCCTGGGACTGGGATGGGGTCCAGGCTTTCCCTTGCCCACTGTCTCCCTGCTCTGGCTGCCTGGGATTATCAAGTGGAAACATAAATGATGAGCAGCAATATGTTTGAGATTCAGACATACACATATATTAGCCATTTTCACTTGTACACACTGGCAGCAGTCATTCTAATTGAAAAACTGACCAACTGACCAAAAGGTTGATTTTTTTAATTGAAAATTTTCACTACAAATGTCTTTGAAATTTTTGCAAGCTTCCGTTGTAAAATTGTCTTTAAATAGATTTTAAATTACCATAGTTTTTTAATTAAAAAGGAAAAGATTAATTTGGTTTATGTTTGTTGTGTTATTTTTCTTTGAAGATTGACCCTCTCAGATGTATTTTAACTTAAAAACCTAGGCAGATCAATATAGGTTTTATTAATAGTTCTTGTGATGCTCAAAAATTTTCAGTGAAATAAAATTCCACCCAGTAGAAAGCTATTGGGAAGAAGAATAGCATCTCACTTAGATTAAAAAAAAAAAAAAAGTGATTTTATATGTCTGACCATTGTTTTAGGTAATAAGCTGGTTTTTGTTGTGGATTTTTTGGTGGGAGGGAGACAGAGGATTGAGGGAGGCAGAAGAATAAGAGGATTAGGAGTGTGCAGGGGAAACTTTTCAAAGGAAAGGGGAGAGAACATTAGAAAGAAATGATAGTACTCAGCTGATTTTCACTGATGCCTAATTTCTCCTGCTTTAGTGGTGCACATAGAACAGCCCATCTGCGTAAAGCATCCACAAATAAAGACTCCCCATAGAGAAAACAGGTGATGCTACTGAGTCTTCAGAGAAATAAGACAATGGCATGAAGAAGGGAAAAAATCAATGTAATTTCTTTCTAAAAGTAAGAATGAACAACTCATTCTGGACAGTTTCACATTTGTTAGAGAGAACTTGTCTTCCTGAATAACCATTGGGGTTTTTTTTCCTAGAGAGCTTCCTGCAGCAATCTGCCCAGGCAGGTTCCACCTTTCTACCTAGATCTCCCATTTGTGCTTGCTTAATGTATGGATTTAGTAGCATTTCCTGATGGGACAGGGATGAGGAATTACAAGTTGAGTGTGATCTCTGATACATCCCATTGTGTGCTACGCAGATGGGCCCTCATCGCCCGCTCACCTTTGTAAAACACTTTGAGAACTTTGGATGAAAAAATAGTGCTTTTATTGGGAGATTGCTCTATGCTGGCTGTGTGGCAAAAGAAAAGAAAAGAAAAGAAGGTAATAATAAAACAGGGACTGAGTTTGCCCTTGGGATGAACAAAAGAAGAAGAACATTTGAAGATAGTTGAAGAAATATTTTCTGGCAGATCATCTCATGTGAAAGAAGGCAAGGGGAAGCAAAGAGGAAATATGCCTAAGAGGAACAGAAAAGAGATTTGTGTCTTGGGACTTTCCTTTCTGTGCCAGGACTTCTGTGATGCAGGTCTCTCCCTTCTTACCATCCTTTAAATTGCTCCGTACTGGGGATTTCTTACTGTTATTGAAGACTCTCACAAGGATATGCCAGAGCAAACTCTCTCAAAAACTGACAGGCCAGAAAGCCTCTATGGCCCCTGTGAATGGTGAACTTGGAGCAATGCTGAAGAAAGCCAAGAGCCAGAGAATGAAGGAAATTGAGCCACACATGCAGGCGGATGAGGAGAAAACAAAGCCTCTCAAATGCTGTCTCGACATCTGTCTCCTGTGGCAGCAAAGAGGCAAAAACAGCTGGGAAAAAATCTTGACATACTGGAAAATTCAGTATAGATACTTTCAAGGAAGAGGACTAGGCAAGCTGGTGATCAGAAACAAAACACAGATCCTGACATGACTGTGCAGTCATATTTCTACTGAAAGGACTGGGGGTGAAAGTAAAGGACTAGAGTATCTACTCTAGAAATAAAAGTTACTTAATCTCTCTGAGCAGAAAGGAAATACAATGTCAAGAAATCCTCAAGCTTGTTCATTATTATGAGAAAAATAACAGCCCCATTTTACAGAGAGGTAAACTAGTTGCCAATGGAATCGAGTTTCTTGCCGTCATCCCACAATAGATCTAACTCATATCTAGGCATGGATCACATCAGGTCATTCACCTGTCAATTTGTGTGTCAGCTAATATAAAAATATTTTGATTAGAAAGAAAGACTGTAGAATTTGCTCAGCCGAAGATGATGGCAAGGCACTCATGGCATCCTTTACTAGCCAGTCCATGGCAATATTAATCTGTCTAGGCAAGGAGTTCCCAGAGGCTGGCATGTGAAATCTTTATTCACAGCCTGCAAAAGACATTCTAAAAACTCTGATTGTATCCCAGAGTTATCTTGTTTCGTATCCCACCTCATGAAGGAAACTGTGGGTACACCATCTGTTTGTGCTTTTCACTCTGTGTAGTTACTAACATCTGCACAAAGTGGGCAGTGGTGAGAATACTACTTTCTGTGTCTTTTACTGTTTTCCTTGTGTTTTGAACTCATTCTACACTGTGTTAATGGCAAGATACAAGGCAGCAGAGACAGACCAGCTGACTACCTGTTCATGTAAGTGCATCTCCGCATGCTGCTTTTTCTGCCTCTGATTCCTATAAAGCGTTTTTTCCCTGAGGGATTATATTTTAAGTTGTGTTATAAAGCCAATGCACATTTCCCCACTACCCATGTTATTTGCACTGGATTGCAGCTATAGAGAAAACTCAAAAGGTAGAAGTGCAACTAAACAATTCAGACGATACACAGACCATCACGAAATATATTATTAAATAAAATTATGTTTGATTCGTAGCTGTGAGACCAACCCCTTTTGACATTCAAGGGAGCACAGCTATGGGCTGTCTTGAAAGCCTCCACACATCGATAGCTTTTCTGTTGCTAGGAGGAAGGGTTTTGAAGTGGGAGGAGAAGCAGAGACCCTCTAGTCAACAGAAGGATCCTCATGTAAGGGTCAAGAGGGAGCAGAACTCAGAGAGAGAAAAATATTCGGCTGACCATACTGTACTACTCTCTATTCACTTTAATACCTGCACTTAATGATATGCTTGAAAGCTAAACCTCAGGAATGTCAGGAGTCTTTTTCTCACAGTGACATCCCATGTAGGCAGAATCTCTTGAGTTCTCCCTTTAAAATAGAATGATGAATAAAGACTTGCCTTGGAGAAATTTCCTCTGGATTTGAGCTTGTTGGTGTGTTGTTTACTCAAATGATTTATGGACTGGAGATTAGTGAAGTCATAGCAACACAGAAATTGCCAAGTGAAAATAAAAACAGCCCTGTGTATCCTTATTGAACGTAATCAAGGAAGCAGCTGACAAACAAGGCTTTTATTTTTCCCTGTTATGCAGAGACTTGATATGACACAAAGATGATTTTTGGCTTTCAAAACTCTTTGAGCAGTGTCTGGCATTCTAATAACTGTCATGATAAATTTGACTTTACCAAATAATGGGATATTTTTTATCTTGCCACACCTTATATATAACCCTCAAAGACTTATTTCCTTCTGGAGAAATTACCATGTCCTTCCAGGAGGCAAGGGCTGGGAAAAGACTCATTCCCAGGACTGCCAGACTTGCTCTCAAGTCACACATGGTGAGATTTGTCTTTCAGTAAAACTAGTGAAAAGCCATGGGTCTGAGCTGAGCTCATTTCCTGGAACCTCTGAGCACCACAGAGAGGACTTGTGCACCTCTGAGCAGGGGCAGCATCTTTTAGGGTAAGATGAAGGCATCTGGAGGACTGCAGAGGGACCCCACAGGAATACCTTTTGCAGATAGGTTCAGGTCCTCCTCCTCCCTTTCTGAAGCCTCTCCTTTCTTTTCTAACTACAGAGGTGGCATGATTACTATCCACTGAATGTGTTATGCCACTGTAGCACATCAAAATGAAAGTGCTGCCTATCACTGAGGAAAAACAGGGCAGAATAAACTTTACCTGGTTACTCTCTTTGTGGCTTCAACCGCTGTATAAGACTTTTTTGTTGGCCCTGAAGAAGAGGACTGCCTCTTATTTTATTTTTTCTGTTTTTGCACAAAGGTGTACACAATAGGGTGATGTTTGCCATGGCTGGACATTCCTGGTGCAATGCAGTTAACAGCTTGCTCCAGAGAGACCAAGCTTGAAATCTGACCTCAGACGATTTTTACCTTGGTGTGACAGGGAAGTGGCACCTCGATGGCATCTTTTGACATGTTCATGAGTGGCTTTGTGAGAGAGTAGCAAGGCTTTGGGATCACTGAGACTATGGTAGAATTTTTTATTTGCTAGTAAGCAAAGAGAGAGATTCCCTTTACTTAAATTGTGTTCAGACAAGGTAGGTAAGTAGAGAGGAATGAAGAATGTCTACAGGCCTGGAAACCAGAGGAAGAATAAATAATGGCATCCATGAAAGCTGCCAAACTCTAGCCTATTGGAAGATCAGGGGAGACGTATGTCAGGACCAGTGAGAGGAGCAATTTGTTGAAGTGGCAATTTAGGGGCAGAAAGACCAGTCTGAGAACAAAATTGAAAATGTACATCAGTATCTTGCTGAACCTTCTATATGCAGCTGAGGAAAAGCACATCACCTGAAAAGGGGAGAGGAAGAATAATTCTTTTGACAAGTTCAGGGTCTACAAAGATTTCTTCAAGACAGACAAATGCTGTGGTACTTTGGGGGACCGTCAGAGCTTCAAAGTCAAGAATCCAGTTGAAGGTTGCCTGTAGGCTGTCAAAGACAATACAGCAGTCCTTGTGGGGATGCACACAGCAGATGACCAAGAAGATGGCAATCTGGCAGAGATGTGGATCTGCTGGTAGGAGGCAGAAGTGAGTGCCCAGACTGAGCTGAATTCAGACGGGTCACCTTGTATGTCCTAAAATCCCTATCATAGAAAGCAACCAGGAGAGTTCTCCTCTGCATTGTAAACCTCCATATGAGCTAACAGGTCCTCTGATGTGAGGCTCTTGTGACAGTGGGTTATCCCCGCTCTGATGCTTTGGGGCTATCTGGGAGATGGTTTTTCCTCCATGAGATGCAGCACTCCTGACCCCATTAGGCTGTTTGCAGCAGAAGCTGATGGGTACAAGTACTGTCCCAGATGGGTTGCTGGGAGTTCATTTCCTACCACTTAGCATTTCCCTGTCTCACACTGTGGTTGTTTTGGTCTTGCTGCCTATCCGTAGGTGGAGCTCAGAGAAGTGACACTGCCTTTACTCAGTTCTTATTGTAACAGGAAAGAATAACATCTTCTTTACTCAGCACTGATGCAGTGGAATACTGCCAAACCCCTGGAAAGCCTCCAAATCAGCACATTTCTCCTTCCCATTAAAAACTAATACAGTACTAGCAAAACAGAAAGCACTGGCGACAAAAAACATATTTTTCCCGCAGTCTGAGATCCCAATTTACATGTAAAATAAACATTGAATACAGATTTAACTCACTTTTTTACATCTTCTGATGGTGTATAATAGGAATAATGCCTCTTTAAAAGTAAACTAGAAAAAAAGGCAGACTTTCATGCTCTGAATTAAGATCTCAGCTCACAATTTTGGCTTCCTCGGCACACAGCACCAGTTTAGTTCCTAATTTCCTCTCGAGTGACTTAACGGTACTATATTGCTTAATTATAGCAGTTGCAAACTCCATCCTCTAAGAAGTATCACTGGGACCCAAACATCTGCAAGATTTTGAAGGAGAAAGATACCACATAAAATACTCATTTTTGTATTATTTTCTGTTTATTAGTCTGTCACACAGCAAAGCTAGTAAGCATTCATTTAAATAAGAATTAACGGTAAGGAAATATAGAACATTAAGCTGCATGAACTCTCTCTTGTCCGAGCATTCAGGCTACAGAAGAAGGCACTTTCATATAACATGAGGTTTTAAACTGTAAAATACAGATGGACCAGAGATCCTAAAGGTGGCCTATATCTAACAGGTCACCCTCCCTCACTCCTCCCCTGGACAGTAAGCATTGGTCTCAGCTGGTTATTTACTTCTGTTTTGCCACATCTTTTTAAATGTCCCAAGCAGAATTCCCCTCAACACCAAACTGGTTTTGATGAGAACAAATCAGAGATCACCATGAGGAAATAACATTCGCCTGATCAGAGTCTCCACAATGTTTGAAATCTTAAAGCCTGATGAGAATGAAGAAATTTCAAAATGCTATAATGTTGTTGCTGTTGCTATAGAAACCATTTCCTGGGCACCCATATACCCTGTGCATTTGTCTGACTTGGTCCCTGGCCACCCAGGGAAAGAGGGCCTGTGGGGCTGGGAACGGAGAGTGTGGGGGAACTCATCAGAGGTACTGCAGGATCCTATTGCTTTGTATTGCCTTCTCTGGAAAGGGTGTTTAAAGACAGACAACTGGGGAGCGCCAGTCAGTTACCAATGGAGGAGAGGAAAAGAAACATCAAGATCCAGAGAACTGAATTAGTCCTGATGGAGCTCCAGTGGACAAAGGAGATCCAAAGTGATTTGTGTTTTGCTGTCTGAAGAGCTTGGTCTGTGTGACCCACCTGTCCTCTTAAAGGCACCATTTTTTTCAAACTTCATTATGAAAAATATTAACTACTGACCTTAAGGGTTTTGTCTGCATTTTCTGAAAGTGATCAAATAGACAGCAGGTAAAGAACTCCTTGATTTACTTGGATTTTTTCTGACTTTTGGAATAGGTGGATGACAAACTCATGGAAGAACAAGAGAAAGGATGCTGGTAATAGAGAAAAAACTTAGCCCAAGGCATTTCCAGAATGTTGTCTCTCCTCACTGTGTGTTTTGTCAAATTATTAAAACGTTAAAACTGAACAGGTAATGCTTCCTTTTCCCATCATCTTCCCCAAGCACAGTGGCTACATGGCCTGTTTTGAAAGGTGGGGGTTTTTTGTCTAAGCTGTGGGTATGCAATTCCAGTGAGGTCAATGAGAGGTCAGGCAATGCCAGTCAGCAAGGAGGTCAGGCGATTTCTTTTCTGCTCCCTGGAAAGGAAATACTTACCTCTCAGCAATCACATTTCTTGTGGGAAGGAAGGGGAATCTGAATGGGGAATTAGAATTTATGCATGCAGCTCCTATTAATTGTTAGGCTGGGTTGTGGGTATTAAAATTTGCCCAGACTTTTTAAAAAATGCACATTGCGGTCAATAGAGCAGCAGCACGATTCTCCCCTTTCAAAATGCAAAAATGTCATAAATAAACACACAAATCCCCTAAAATAGCTGATGACATCTAACCCCAGTTGGTCTTCTGCTTTGCCAAAACTGTCAGCTAGACATAAGGAGCCTGTTGCTGCTGGTGCCTCTGTGTTGGTCTTTTTGCCTCCACTCTTTTCTCCAAAGACTTTCTCTGGAACAGCAAACTGTTAGCATAAGACATATTGAATAACTGTCTTCTGAAAAACAGTTTCAATTCTCTTTCACTCCTTAAGAAAACTCACTATGGTGAGGAGCTTACATGCAGCCCTTTGCATTTTTTAATGAAGACACCTGAATGTTCTCAGCATTCTTCAGAACTGGGCTCCTCTGGGAAGGAATTTAAGATTAATCTGCCTTCACAAGAAAATATTCTCATATATCATTAATGAAGTCTTTAATAGAATTTTGCTACCTTCTTGTTGCATGTGTCCTTCAGGCATCTTGGCTGTTTTTCCTGATGGCTTTGAAAGGACAAGGGGAAAGCTTTGGTTTATAGACTTCCAGTCGAATAATTGAGAACCATCAAAAGAGCTAAAAATTATTTTAGGCTGCATCTCCTTTATTCACTAAATAATGCTGTTTCTGTTTGACCAAAGCCACACCATAACAAAGCTGAGATTGAATGAATGAATGGAGCCAAACAAGTCTGAAATTTTTAAAGATCTGCAAGTCAAATGTCTACCAACTTCCAGCAGAGTACTTTCAAGAATCCTGAAAGTGAGCATGGCATCCTCTTTCTTAGATTGTGTGCTTCTTCTGGAGGTTGTTCAAAATCATGATAATGAACTATTATTGTCACTTTTAATCCCATTAAAGTGAGAGGAAGAGTGTGGTACTTGCCTCTAGGCTTTTTGTAAAAGTAGTCTGACATTTTTATGTGGTCTTTCTTAAAAGTCATGCAAGTGGCATCCTGGAATGTGCCTTGGAATAAGGGAAAGAAAGGGTTGTATAAAACATAGGCATAATGAAATAATCAATGTGAATTTCTAGGTTTTCACAATTTTCTTTCGTTCCACTTGATACGTAAGGAGAAGAATAAATGTCTTACTCATTTTTTTTCTGGAGATCACCTTGGCGGGCTAAAGGAGAACACTTGAGAACAATCAGATTTATCAACCTTTAATTTAGATGCTGAATAACAGAGATCTTTTTCCCTAGCCAATTTTGGGTATGGTAAAGAGATTCTACCAAAAAAAAAAAAAAAGTAATTGCTTTAAATCCTCTAAGTAGAAGTATGTTACCTTCATTTTTTCAGGTTTATTTTCTGTAAGGTTTCTGACAGAAATACCAGCTTTGCAGTCAGCTGCACACAATCCTGAAAAATCAAGACAGACACAGTTTACCCTTTAGAACAAAAAATTAAGAACCTTTAGCTTAACCCACCTTACTAATGGTTTATAGAGGTAATAGATTTCACATCATAAAAATAAATATATGGATTTTATCCCCCCCCCTCCCCCGACACTTGTTTCATGTTTTCAGGTCAGTTTCTACTCTATTTCTGGTTCCCACAGTAAATACATATTGAGTGCTCAGTGCACACATTTAGTGGGTTTTTTCCCCTCTCCCATTCAGTCTCTTGCCACTGACTTTTCTTGGTTTCCAGGTTATATTAAGGCTTTTGGCTTCGTGGCTGTAGGGAGAAATCTCAGCTCAGACATGGAGCTTAGCAAGGGAGGGCTGTGAATAGAGTCAGCCAGAAATACTGACAGCAAGGAAGAGGTGGGCAGCAAGGGACAGGAGAAGCAATTGACTACTGGCTAAGCCGAGGATAAAAAACATATCATAGGGAAACAAAACCAGCAGAATATGAGATTCTATGAAATGCTCTCTGACGTAAAATCAGAGCCCCAGTAAAGACTGAAATAAAAAAGTTCTGACTTGCTCTGTTTTATGTAAAATTCCCTCTTTACTTTTCAGATGCAGATCAGGTACGGAGTGTTTCCTCTCCTTCTGTTCTTTAAAAGCCAAATTAAATCCATGGTTGTTTTACAGAGAAAATTGTAAGCTAAGGGGGTTTATAAAAAGATTCACAGAATGAAAGTTTTGGTCTTTCAACAAGTTTTAGTCTTTCTCCTGCTAACAGGAGTGCTGCATAGGCTCAGCTATTGCAACCTTTCTCCTGCAATAATTTTTACTGACCTCGGCTCCAATTTTATGCTCATTACTCAGGCGAACGGCTCATTGTTTTCACTGGCAGCTCTGCCCAAGTATGAAATTCAAGAGGAATCTTTGCAACTGCAAAGACATTGTAGAAATTCATTGAATTGATTTAAACCAAAAGCTGGAGTAGTGATACTGAAATGTGTCTGAGAGCTCAGGACAGCAGAGACCTCCATGGCCAGACAACTGCCAAAACATCTCCAGGGCTGACCTGGATGTTCTACCTAAAATGGTAGGAGGTTCCTGTGACATTAAGAGCTATGTGTTAAATGACTTTGCAACATGAATACAGGCTGTGCACAAGTAAAATCTGCAATAAATGAGTGCCATGGTGTTCCTGAATGTAAAACAGTGCATTGGGGCATAAGTGATTTGCATCGGAGAAGATGTGTCTGGCATAGAAAAGAATGTAGTAAAGGATTGTTCAACAGCTCCACTCGAGTTCACAAACCCATCAGAGAGGAAAGGGCTGGGACCAGAGTGTTCTCTGAAGCTGTAACCCCTGGATGAACAATCTTCCCAGCACTTACGGATTTTGCAAATTTTTAAGGAGCAGCTGTTAGCAAAGATACATCTTGCTTCCTTAGCTGGCACTTGTCTTAGCTCTTCTGAAGGAAAAAAAAGGAGCTGCAGGCAGAGAGCTGGAGCTGCAGCAAGGCCAGAAGAGACCACAGCATCCTCCAGATGCAATAGGCTGCAGGGAAAGGGCCATGTCAGAGAAAAAGCCCAAGTGAGAAAGGGAGAACTGGAAAAGCTTTCAAGAGAGCAATGACATAGGGAAGGGAAGCAGCAACAGCAGAATAGGCACCACTATTTTCATGGCTTTTTGGTTTTTATTTTGAATCAAAAATTTTATCACTGATCAGGTTCATTGTCTGTCCTGGGACCACCTCAGTTCATCCACACACTGAACCAGGGGTCATGGAAAACAAGGACATGTCTGGTACAAGGGCATAAGGTGGTCCTGCAGCTCAGGTTAATTTGTGGGGTGGAACTCAGTGCTCCATGACTGCTCAAAAAGTAGGAGCAGCAGAAGTAAAACCAGGACTGGAGCTTGTGGTTGTACATCTTTTCCAGCAATGCCACTGTTAGGTGGCAGGATCAAGCTCCTTTTTGCCTGTTTTTAGCTCTTTGCATCTGGCAACACAGATTCCCTGTACTGTCTGGGGCTCCCAAGAACTTAAGGGTGGTGCAGGGGAATACTGGTGGGAAATTGAGGTGACAGAAATGACAGTGTTTTTGAGAAAATTGCCCAGTTCTAGCAGGGAATTGTGAAAAACCTGTTGTTTTCTGCAGGAATGTGTCAAGGTTGTAGTATGGCATTTTCCCATGAGGGGAGAACATTCCATTTTTCTGAATAGTTGGATCCAGAAGCAAGGAGCAATATCTGCCTCAAGTATCCTGGACCATCTCTTTGATTGAAACAGCTTCTTCCTTTATCTCCAGCAGCTTTCCAAAAGCAAAGCCAATAACAGCAGCATTTCACCTACAGATGTTGCTTTAAGGAACAATTTTACAAAAACCTGTAGAAGAGGGGGATCCTTTTCTCTGTGCCACAGATCATAGAATCACAGAATAGTTTGAGAAGGGACCTTTAAAGACCATCTAGTTCAATTTACCTACCATAAGCAGGACATCTTCAACTAGATCTGGTTGCTCAAAGCCCCATGCAACCTGACCTTGAATGTTTCCAGGGATGGGGCATCCACCACCTCTCTGGGCAGCCCGTTCCAGTGTTTTATGACCCTCATTGTAAATATCTTATTCCTCATTTCTAATCTAAGTTTATTCTCATTTAATTTCAAACCATTACCCCTTGTTCTACCACAATAGGCCTTGATAAATACAGACCAGATGGCTCTCCTTGGGTTCACAAGTTCACCTGCAGTGTGTTGTGTGAAGGGACCTGCCTTCTCCTGTGTCCAGCGCCAGTTGCACATCCTTTGGGGTAATGCAGAGAAGGATGTGAGAGGGCTGAAGGATCCAGCCAGCTGGCACCAACCAGTGGGGTGGGATTGGGAATGGGGCACAGGGCAATGCACCCCCTCCATGGGCTGGGCAAGGGGAGACTATTTAACATTCTCGTGTGCAGACGATGAGAAAAAAACAGATGTATACAGAGATGCCAGCTGCAGAGAGGTACTCCACTTCTGCAGTTGTTATGGATATCCTACTTTTCCCATTTTTTCTATTGTATTTTTTTAAAAATGAAAAGATAGGAGTTAAAGGGAAAAGGCCATAAATATTGTGTCTTTTGTTGAGTGAACTCAGACTTGCTTTTAGTCCTATTCCTCTATTCTGAGTTTATCATCAAGACCAACAAGACTACAAGTGCTGCCCACTGCAGTAGCAGATGGAGTGATTTCGGGTTTATCATTGCAAAAAATCTATCAGTTAACAGGCCACATTGCCCTTGGTGGGACACTGATTTTGTATTTCATCATAAGACAATTCATTATTTTTACTGGTGACTGCTGCTATTTACTCCCTAATAACCTGTTTATAGGCTGCTGGAAAACTGGGAAGGATGTAGAAACCAGCAAAATGTATAAATAATCAAGATGGCCAACAACACTGTCTTCTACTCCTACTTAAAAGTTTTCAATGTTTGTTTGTTCTTTCTGTCCTTCCTAGACATCAATTTTCTCCCACATGCTCTTGATTTTATTTTCTGTATGCTTTGATGTACTTTTGCAAGCACCTACCACTGCTTCTTAGACCTTAGCTTCTTAACTAAAGCCATTTATTGATATAGTACATCTCTCAGTGAAGTAGTACATCAATAAATTAAAGATTAGTTCAGTGTGTCAGCTCTCCCAGAGCATCCTGGGAAGCATTTGCCACTCTGGAAGACAGTGGAGGCCACACAACATCCTCGCACAGACAAAACAGTAACTCTGGGAGATTTAAGGTTTTTCTCCATGACATCTGCTAAATATTTTTGAAAGTCACCTTTTAAACTAACCAATGGATTCTGCTTGCTACTGAACAAACAGGTGGCATTAAGTTTGTATAATATATAGAGAGGTGTACAAACCAATTTTCAGCTCTCTCTTACCACATTTTGTTTTTCCTGCTCTCTGATCTGATTTTATATATTTATATATGTATATAAATACATCATGTTCCCTATGTGACTCAAGCTCCTACTGCACTCCCAACAAATGTGCCTGCAAAGTTTCATGGCAACTAATTGTTTACAAAGGCATGGCCTGAGGTGCATTGCTGCTGAAGAGGATGTCATCAGGCTTATTTTAGCCATTTATGTGAGACACTTAAATGCTCTTTATTGCTATTTTTGCATTGGCGCTCCCGCCTTCATTGCAGTTTGTTTCAGAATTTTGCACTATTCGCTCGCTAAGTTTTATGCCTTGACCTTGCAGTCTATTTACAGGATTATACTTCAGACAAGATTTAAGAATGGGAGGCAAAAATGTAGAGATCAGAGCCAATATGTGCATTCCTAGACAGATGCTTTAGGTACAAGTGTTCTGGAGAGCAGAGCAATTCCCATTAATTTGATTTTGGAGATGCAGGGTTGTCTGCACTACAGCAGATGAAATCTTCCATTTTGGCTTCAGTCCTTCCAGTATGAAAATGGCACCTTGTTCTCTGAACACATATCCACTCCTTTGTGCATCCCTTGATGAAAATGGACATGGGACGGCAAACTAGAAGTGTTTTGGGCACACAAACCCCTCAGTTAGAAGAAAAATGGTGCCCATTGGTTCCCTCTGGTGTTTTGAACCAGTTGCTTGAGGAGCATGACTTTTTCTCTGTTTTCTGCCTGCTGGTGAGACAACACAGATTTCTTCTGAGGCAGCATTAGGATGGTGGCAACTACTATGAGGGACCAGAGCTGTGTTAGGTGCTATTATAAGAGGGTGTTTGTGGCTTAGGGGAAGTCTTCACAAGTTGTTCCCTTCTACTATGCATTTATTGGTGCTGAGCTAGTAAGTAGTCCCTGACGTCTCTTGGTTGGGTACATTTGAAACAGAGGAATGAATGATTTGTAGTAGATAGGCCTTGTTAATGAACATTTTGTTGTGCACAGACACCCATGTTAACACATGAACGTGGCCATTTTTATGAGGAGCAAGTCCTTCTCCAAACCTTCACAGGGAACAAAATCCTGTGCTTGAAAATGTTTGTGAATAATGAATATAGACAGGGATAGGAAGAGGGCACTTAGATACCACGGTGATGGGTATAAGTAGGATAATGGTCACGGCCAGATGGCTTTACACAGAAAATTGGAAATGAATGAGTGAATGATTCTTGATAAACTCTTCATGAAAACCTTTCCCGAGTGCCTAGCCCAGGCTGTAAAAGAGACAACCTGTAAAGTCATCTTAGAAAAACTCTGTAGCTATTAAAACACTTTGTGGCAAAATCACTGGCAGAAATACATCACTTGGAGCCTTTGGGAGCTGTATGTTCTGGTGAAACTTTGGACTCTAAGGATTGTTGTTACTATTATCCATATTGATTGTCAAACACAGCCTGATGATGACCAGCAGGCCTCAGAGAATGGAAGCCCTACATGCCCAAGCACATGGTCGTACAAAGTTTTTGAGTCAGTCATAGTGACAGGTTGTTGTACTAATCCTCAGCTACTGAGGAGTTCTGGAGTCTTAAGGACCAGCAACAAAGAGGAAATGATTGCATTAATTCCCTACCTGGCATTCAGCAAATGGTCAGGTTTTCTCCCATTGCTAATGGACAAAATAGCGGAAAATTACTTAAAAAGGATGAGGCTTCTGCCAATAATATTTCTGTCATCCCTGCACACAGAAGAGAAATACCTGATGCCAGGAAGTAGTTACTTGTGCACTTAGTTGTGGTGGGATGAGACAAATTCATCTCAGCTCCAGTGGGGAGTTTGCCTCATGAAATTACCTCAATTTGTAGATAATCTTCATCTGGATGAAACTTCTTTGAGCTAAATTTCTCAGCTGAAAATGAGGATACTCATATTGAGAGTGTAGTAGATATTTTGGTCTAAGTCTCCAGGGAGATGTTCTTGGTGTGCCCCAGGTGTCATCCCAAGGAATGAGTGAAAACCCCTATGTGTGACCCTAGAAAAATGTGCTGTACATTCCCTGTGTGTAGACAAGAAAGGAATCAGGGAACTGCTAATACCTGCCTCTCAGAGAATTACCCATATTAAGCCCTGGTGTTTACCTCTGCAATGTTTCCCAAGAAATATAACAAAGAGCAGTACTCGGGCCTGTCTTTCAGCAAAGCTGGAGTGCAGGAAAAATGAATAGCAATAGTTACATGCAGTGCTGACTCCTCTGCCACTGTGCAATTGTTTGCTGCAGACATTTTGTATGTACTCACACTCCTAATAACATAATTAGGATGTAGACATTTATATGTGGGGCATTGGAGATTTATCCAAGTAGATCCTTCTGCCATGTAGTTAAATATGTAGTAGTTACCAGTTACTAGGAACTTTCCCCTATACAGGCCATTGGTGAGCTTTTGTTAAAGCAAAAAGTAAAATGTAAAATGTCAAGCAACCACCTCTGACTGACACTTGGGAAACTGAGCTGCTGCTGATTAGTATCCTATTTACAATTAAAATGTGGACTCCTTTCCTAATTTTTGTTGACGTGCTGTTGGTCTGTGAACTCCTAGTAGACAACCTGGATTTTTAAATAGTCCTTGCTTTGACTTCCAATTACCATACAATTAACAATTCCAACAATTCTGCCTTTTAATTTCACTGCTTGTATTCGTTTTTCTATGTGTTCCTAATTGCCATGCTGGCATGTCACTTTTGGACTCTGGTTTAGTATATAAGATGTCTGTATTTCTATTTAAGACTTCTATAGAAGTAACTAGTTTACATATCTATATTGGATCTATTCTCACTTCTGAGCAAAGGAAAGCTCAACATAGCTTCACAAGCTACTCTTCCCTTTCCTTACTTGGCTACATTTACTTGGAAATACCACACAGTGGTTTAATAATGGTGGTTTTGGGGCAGAAAAACCCATCTGTGGAAGTCTGGCTCAGAGTCCCAAGCTGGGCCATAATCAGAGCTGTGCCTTTGTGGGTGAAACTGCTCAGGTATCTCAGTCTGTGGTGTGCAGGTCCTGACTGTCCCCTTCTGTATCTCTGAGGCCAAAGCTTTAAAAAAACCTCACAAACACAATTCTTTCTTCCTCCAAGAAATGCAACAAGAAGGAAAATGGCCCATTGCAAGGGAAGCCAGTACATTTTTCAGGACTTTCAGACCCTTATAAGATTCTGGCCCTTCATGTTTGATATTGTTCTAATAGCCTCAAGACTTTAAAAACAGGTGGGGTGCCAGGAAAGACATGGGGACATGGAGCTGAGTCAGAAGGAGCAGTGCCTCATGCAGACCTGTGCTGCCTCTGATGCTGCCCAGCAGCACCTTGTCTCTGCAATGGACATATCTCCCTGCAGGGTTCACACTAAGCAAACAACCAGCAGTACGGTTTGGGAACAGATGTCTGGTAGAAAAAACCACACGGGACAGGACCCTGGAAATTGTTACGATATTGCTTCTTCATTTTAAGAAAAGAATGACTTTAAATTGTTGTCTATCACCACCCAGCTTTGCATTAAATGAACCAAGGGATCCCTTCTGCGCCATGTTTCCGTGAGCTGCAAGAACAGTCAAAATCCACTGTGGAGAGTATTCTACTTATGATTCATTTGGGTTTGTTTATTGCTGTATTTTCCCAGGCTGATGCTACGTTACTTTTTTTCCCTAATGCTGTTCTTGCTTCATACAAATACTCAGAGCTTTCAAGAAGAGAAGTATTACCTATTAGTGTGCTCAAGAAAGGTATTTAGCAATCCTAGGTGCTTAAACTGGTAATTTGACTGGTATTTAATGGGTGGATGCTTAGACTGGTAATGTTTGTTTATTTTACAAGACTTCTCCAGTAAAGTTACCCTTCTTGCTGCTTCTAATCCCTAGCAGAAAGGATATGAGAAGATTACAAAAACTGCCAATAATTTTCAGGACCAAAATTCAGTCTCCCGGTACCTCCCTGATCTCTTCATTGCTTTGTTCCAGCAAAAGGCCCTTGGTAGCCAGAAGGACAGTGGTTCCTGAAAGGAATTTCAAAAAGTGCATAAAGTTGATATCTGCTTAGAAGTAATACAAAACAGGAGCATCTGCCAGAGACAGGAGCATGTTGCAGGCTTAGTAAAACAGCAGGGGAACCTGCTGTTGACCAGATTTGTCCATATCAGTGCAGGTGTCTCTGCAGTTAATAAGAATTACTATTTACACTTGTTTTTAGAGATTTGGAGACATGGGGATAATATAGATAGCCTGTAAGTCATAAAGAGCAAGTAGATACAACACATGTTCCCATTAATGTATAGTGTTACTCCTTGGAGTTTGTGATATTGAGACATTACGAAGTATGGTATGAAATACAGATGGCTCTGAATCTTGACTGTATTTGTTTAATTATAGCAGAATATATTCTGAGATAGATTTTTATCCTATTTTCAAGATGAGAAAAAGGATGAACAAAGTTATACATAAACTGAATGTTTGTGTTCAGAATTACCTGGAGGTGGCAGCTGGATGTAAACGGGATTTACTGTTTATCTTCAAGAAAAAAACCCCAAAGTGAATGTTGATGCATAAACAATATTTTTTCTTTGACAAATTGTGTTCTGATTAGTCAATAGATGCACAGGCCTTTTTTGGTTGGTGCAAATGATCCTCCCTCCATGCACGTTGGCACCACATAGGCAGAGTCAAGGCTCCCAGACGTATCTGCCTGGCTGCTCTGGTTCTGAAGGCAGAAACCAGAGCAAGGTTTTGGGATGTAATAAGGGGAAATCCCTCAAAAGAGGAACTTATGGATCTTGCTGCTACTTGGAACCCAGAGAAGTCAGGCAGCAGCTACAGGGTTTAGGAGTAGTTATTTTGCTTTTTTAAATTTTACCTCTTGCCAGTAGTATCTTCACCCTGTATTCTCTCACTATCCTGGCTTTACTGGTCTCTGATACAGGCAACATAGAAGTCATGGCTGGACAGCACAGAAGTGAAAATACTAGAGCATCTGCATGCATTTGGCTCCTACTGTGCCGGGGTAAAAAACAACAACAACAACAACAAAAACCAAAAAAAAACCCAAGAAAACAAAACAAAACAAAATTCCAAAAACAAACAAACAAACAAGCCCCCCAAAAGACATTATCAGATGTGTCCAGTTTCTGTAAAGAAATAAACCTTGGTGACTATTCTCCTTTTGGCTCTACTCTCAAGTATGAAATAGGATCACTTCTAATAAACAGCACCCTTTGCGGCAGGCTGGCTGTATTCTTGTTCTCCTACATAAATTGTTGTTTTTCTCCTCAATATCAGGTGGGAGCAAGGTAAAACCTTCTTTCTGTGAAGCTACATACTGTATAATCTGTAATTCCTCCATGGTTCCTTACTCTGTGGGTTAAATCCCATCCTACCAGCAAACACAGAAGAAAACTACTACAGTAGGCTACACAGCTGGCTTTTGCCCTGGCAGTACAGAGGTTATCTTTACATGTGTGGTACAAGTGGCAAGAAACAGCCTTTGGTTCAGGACTCTCACTGGCTGGTCCCCACACGATCTGTCACCTAAGGGGGGCCTTGATCCCCTGGTGCTCCCTCCTTTTCTCCTAACTCAGGAAAGCTGGAAAGGGGAAAACAGGAAAAAAGGACAGTCCAAGCTTAACAGTTTGTTTTCCATGATCAGGGTGGCAAGAAGGAGAATGAAAGAGGAAATCAGGACAAGGAAAAGTGGGTCTTCCAAGAGTGGACCAAAGCAGAATTGGGTCTGGATAGGTTTATGAACATGAAGATTTTTACATTTAACTCACCTTCTGACTTGGGAAATGGCTTTGAAAAATAAATATGCAGAGCATGTGTCTGTGTGGAAGAAGGGGAAGGGTCAAGAGAGAAGCCTGAAGTAGTTTGTTCCACTTGGATATTTACTGCTTCAAATGCTGGAAAGGGACGATATTTTTCATACTTGATTTTTTCTGAAGTACAAAGCAAATCCCCTCTGTATTAAACAGTGAAGAGCATTCTTGAGAGTAAGGACCCTTAAAGACTCTTGCGTTTTGTTTTATTTTGTTTTTTTCCTTCTGGGCAATGAATGACTAGTCCCTTGACACCACTAACTGTTTATGTAGAAAAGCTAATTTCACTTCTGCCAATAAAGTTCTCTTGCCAGTCTGAGTTTCTCATTAAAATTAATATTCTTATTGTATGTCCCTGTCCTTTCCCTTGCTGAGAAAGAAGCTAATAATCTTTCATTCAGGGCCAAATTCCCACTTCTTCCCCACCCCAAAGCAGAGCAGGGGGAGAAGGTAATTGCATATGGAAAGGCACATTGGCAGGAACACAGTTCTTCAGAGATGTGCCTCATTTCATGATTAGGAGAAGTATTTCAGTGGCTGTAGGAGACCTTAGTTCACTTCTCTGCTGGAAAAAGCTACACGCTTGTATCTCATGGGGGAATACCATAACTAACAGGCCTGGGACTGCAGAGGATGGTTCCAAATTTGTCACCAGTGAAGCAGCTCAATTTTGTAAGAGAGAATTAAGTAGCCAGGGAGAGAAAATATGGAGGCAAGGCAGGGGGATTAGGACACTCACTTGGGATGTTTCAGTTCCTGCTCTACTTAATATGAAAACTTCATAGAGTCTTTAGACGAGAAAAGGTGTTATTTCCCCCACTTGCTCTGCCTGGTGTGATGCTGGAGCTGCTAAGGGAATACTTGCTGGAGCATTCATCAGAGGTGGAGAGGAGAAGGGATTCTGAGGAGCCTGATGGTACTTTTTGTGAAATAGATGAGACTTTCAGCTTCCCAACTGTGTGATGCTCACCCGTGCATGGGGACACGTCAAGCAGAAAGGGGAAATCTGGGAACCAGATAGATTTTGGTTTAGCAGGCCTGAAGGAGAAATTAGAACCTTCTATGGCTCTACCCTAGGAGGACTGTGTGTCCAAGCAACCATGCACACCTGAGCTTAAGCCTACCTGCATAGGTGAACCTGAACTCCTCCTTCAGCCACTGTGGGAAACTGTTCTGCCCTTACACACACAAATAACATTACCAAGGTGCTGTCCTCATGCCTGTGGGAAAATTCCCCATTCCTAAGCAGACTAGTTCACGCCAGGGTTTTCTCTCTGTACTATTCAAGCTAAAAGGCCTGCTCAGGGACAAAAGGATGGATAGAAACACAGGTAGAACAAATCATCCCATTAGGTGGAACTACGATAAATATGAGTCTCAGCTTTCTTTCCTCTTTTACATCTTTTTGCTGCCTTTTGGGGTTGATTTTTGAGGAGAGGAACAAAAGGCTGGTTTAGTGGGTATCTTAGAAGTATTCTTGGAAGTAAGACCCCGTCTTTCAAAAATTGTCAGGGAAGGCAATTCCTTACAACACTGAGAACATCACTAATGCTAAATGTTCCTTTAATTCTAATTTTGAGACACTTGCCAATCTTGTAAATTAAAGATTTATTGCCTGAGAGTACTCAGATCACAACCAAACACACATTTAGCTGCTTTGTTCCATCCTGTTTGGAGTCATTCCAGAGGCTAAGCCCCTGTATTAGAAACATCACCAATGCAAAGATTGAATGATCAATCAAAGCAATGCAGGTTATGAATTCTCCTATGCAGTCTTCCATAAAAGAGACCTAGAGAAGCAGCTATTTTTTCTCCTGCTTATTTTTGGCAGACAGATCTATGTCAAAGATTCCCTGGGACTGTTTTGTAACAACCCGTGTCCTTTATTTAAGGAGGTAAATTTTACTACGGTAAATATTTTTCAAGTGAATGAGAAAATGAAATAACTAAGACAAGACACAGAAATGAAATGTTCTGCACAATTCGTCAGGATAGATCAAAGATAGCAAAGGGAAAAGGTATTTCTAACTTCAGAAACTCCAGAATAAATAGACTGTTATCGATGCAAACTCCCTCAAGAAAACAAATAGGATGCACTTTTGCTCTGTTTTGAGTTGTTCTGTTTTGAAATTAATTCTAAGTCCAAGGAATGGAATACATAATGTGTGTAATAATTTCAGTGTGAATCCCAGGGATATTAAGCATTAAATCTGGGCTGAGATCTTGCATTATAAAAATTATTGAGAGCATGTCATTAACATACATCATTCAGCTACTTACTGTATTTGAAGAGCCTAGGTTTATACAAATACATCAGAGTAATACTTTGCATTCCAGGGTGTGACCAAATAATCAAATTACAAAGAATGAAGCAGTTAGGGCTTGAGATAACATGGTAAACACTACAGCTCAAAGGATCCTCTGTTGTGGATCAAACCTTGCTCTCCACAGACTGTCTGCAAAATAAAGGAATAAATAGGTGAGACTTCAGGGATGTCTTTTTCAGACTTTGTAGATATCATCCAAGACTTTTATACAAAGATCAAACCCAGCAGTCCATCAGGAAAGAAAACAAGCCACTTCAGGTGCTGCTCCACTTGTTCAATTTGCCTCTCAGCTACTCAGTTTGAACTGTGGCTGATTATTGATCATAATGTTTTCCTTCTCACAAACTTGTCTCTTCTTATCAGTAAAGAATATCCACCCTGTCGTTCTACATCACTTCTTATGTTTCTGTGAGTTTTTCTTACTCAAATGTATACTGTTTTCTACATACTGCAACTAGGAAAAAAAGTGTGTTTAAATCTGGATTATTCTTCTGAGAACCAAACTTTTCATTAACTCATGGAAGAATTTTGTAAGGAACATGGCAGAAGATCCTTTTGAGCCTGGATATTTGTATTTAAGTTCTCTGCTAGAAAACATGGAACTGTCATTACTGATCCTCTCTACAGTATTGCATCTCATCATCAAGGTGGATAGATTTGTGACTCCTTTAGATGTAAGCAGGTAGCCAAATTTCTTTATAATTCTAACTAGGAGGGGAAATCAGTGATGGAGATTCTGTATTTGATAAAATATGTTTATTCACATACATGTAGTATATTCAAATAAAGGTAGCAAGTCCTGATTTCTTGACATGAGAAAGATCCAGAGGCAGGCAATTTCCTCACTTGAAGCTTCTTTGCAACTCCCCATGAAAAATAAAGGTATCCTTTCTCTTGCTCTTGGGTAGATTTGTGTCTTGCGTACTTGGGTTTTACATCTCCCCATGTTTCTCAAAAAAAAAAAAAAACAAAAAACCAAACCACCAAGAAAACTCTTTTCTGTGTAACTTTTTTTCTATTGTGGGTGAAAACACATGTTTATCAATCTCTTAAAGTTCTCTTAAAGGCCATTAGCTAGCTAGACATAGTGGTCTGAAAGAGATAACCTGACCTACATCTTTTCCCTCAACTCAGATCACTGAAATTATGCCACCTTATTTTAGTCAAAGTCATGATAAAGTTTTCCTACCTTTTAATAAAACAAAATTACAGAAAGGTTAAGCTTTCCCACATTTATATATTTGCTTCAGCTAGCCTGCATCTTCAAAAGGAACTTTCAAAGATCATATTTGGAATGCACCTTTCCTATTTTTACTAGGTATGATAAACTCTATCTCATGTATTAGTTCATCTATTACCTCAGTTACTCACATTTCTTGTTCAAATTACAGAGGTCTCAGTTTCTGAATCCGTTTTTCCAGTTTTGGATGCCTTCACATTCCCCAGATAGTGTCTCCATTTGAAATCAATTAGGAGGTTCTGTTTTGAATCTCCCAAATCCTCAGTCTTTTTTGCTTGTCTGGTCTAATAAATGTAAGGTTTGAGGAAATGTCTACAATTCCTTCACATTTCATCAATTCTATTACACTTTCAAACCCCAAAATTCCCATTATTGTTGTTAGCTGTCCAGCTTGAAATAAAAATGGCACGCTGCTTCTTTTACACAAGCATGAGTTTTGCTTGTTCCATTTGATGTCCATCCATTCCCTGAGCTGAAAGAGAAGTTCTTGATGAAGCAATGGTGGTCTGCCCAGGTGTCGTAGTTCAGGAATGGTATTCCTCAATTTAGTGTTCCCATCGACACATTCCAAACTATGTGCCATTTGCTCACTCCCTTCCTCCCTGTTCCTCCCCTGCACTGGGCTGGAGAGGAGAACTGGAAGCAAAAATGGTAAAGATGGGTTGAGATAAGAACAATTTACTGGAAACAGTGATGAGACAAGGAAATGCAGTAACAGCAACAATTTTGTAGCAGGGTACAAAAGGCAATCAATTCACACGTAATTGCTCACCATTGTACTACGAGGAAAACCCTGATGATATCCAAAGACCCAACCATGACTGGAAGATCATCCCTTCACCAGCCCCTGGCAATGTGAGGTAATATAGAACAACCTCCAGGTTCTGGCCATATTTCATTTCACAGGCCCAATTTTCAAACGAACTTAATATTATTCTCAGTTTCGTTTTACCGGGCCAATTTTTTTATTTTATTATTTTTCAATAACATCATGAGGCACATTTGTGTTCTCTTCCTCTGTTACAGAACTGCACTTAGAAAATTTGTAGTGACTGTCTTTCATCTCTGTCACCAGAAACTGCTTCTTCCCATGTTCTTCGAGTGCAAGAGGAGAATCTCAATATCCATGGTAAACTTCAGAAATCTTTGTCTGCCATTCCCTGACCTTAGTGTAAAAGCCTAAGTCCAGCTAAACACCTTTGAATCGATCCCTCTCCAGTCTATCCTTGAAAGCCCTCACTGTTATCTGCATATACCAGGAACTCAAGTTTCTGCAGATTCTCTTGCAGTTCATGTAGGACTTTCTCTTTCCTTTTTCTTTTTCTTCTGACTTTTAGTTGGGCCTGGATCAGCTCAGATCTGTGGACTGCTGTAATCAAGAAGCAAAGGTTTGCCTGAAGCCTGTTTTTGGGAAATCAGAGCTGTGCCACTCTCTGGGCATGGTTATTCAGGCTTGCTGCTAGAACTCTTTCTTCTCCATATTCATCAGCTTTCATTCAGTCCATAATGTTATACTTAGTAAAGTAAGTCTCAAATAGAGTTTTTCCTAAAAGATATTAGGTATTTGCATTGTTTGACCTCAGAAAGTCCAGCTTCTCCTATGGGACCCTTTGACTTTGGCAACCAAGTAGATGAAGTGCAGTAAATGTTTTTGCCTAAGCTCTCTGACTGGCCCAAGTGAACATCCAGATGTCTGGCTACCATGATGGGTCTGTGACTAGGCATTTCTTCCTGGAACTGAACTTTAGCCAGTGAGTCCTTGCTCCTCTTCATCCCTCTTAGTGGGTTCCCAACTGGTGTCTCCCTGCCTAGAAGCAGGTATGACAGTGTTGTTGCCCTTTGCCTTTTTGTCCTTACTAATTCAGGGTGGCCTTCTCAATTTGTTAGGACATTTGTAGTCATTACTCCAACAGAAAGTTCACCTTTGCCTGCAAATCACTTCAGTCATTTCTGGGAAACCTCCAGATACTGCTGTAATTCCTTTTGTAAAGTTTCCAACTCTTGTTTTAGCACCTTCTGGTCTTGCTTTATTTCTTTTTGGCTAGTTTTGATTTCTGAGAGCAGATTTGTTATTGGTTCAAGAAGAATACGAGCTCATAATTTCTCTGTTCGAATGGCATCCCAGTGTTGACACCAGGCTTTTATCTTGTGACCTGACCAGGTTATTTCAATTAGAATGAGAAATTGATGCGGGAGATGCTTCAGATACAATTCTGATAATTTATAAGAATGTACAAAGTTCTGCTTTTTTAGGAGAAGTGTTAATCATGCACAGATTTCTTGCCCACAGCCCTTTCTGCCAGAATCCGGTTAAAAAAAACCAAAAAATCCCACTATTATCCTTCCCTTGGGACCTGTGGGAAGGTCGCAGATCTGCACACCAAAGGCAGAAATACCTTAAGGAGACACTTCCTTCAGTCATAGACAGAGGTAAGTATGTCTAGCCGAAGATTCACAGACAGGACAAAAGTGTAATGTTCTGAAACCTGTGACAAACAGGAAAAGGTCTAAATAGTGTAGAATAGACAACTGTGTGATGAGGTTAGAGGTGAAATGCACTCTGCTTTTCATGACTCTTATCAGATCAACCCCAAATGTAAGACTATTTTGACCCCACATACAATAGCACCCAGGAGAGAGGATTGTTCCGTAAGACAGGCACAGCAATGCTGAACAACTGTGCATTAGATCTGTTCAGATGGCTGCATCTCCTTTTTCCTTGTACACTGTCTCTTCTGCACAGCACCATCTCAGCAAATCCTCTCTATCTCTAACACTCCTAAGTTTTATATGTCCTATATTTAGTTGAGGACCTGCACTAACCTCCTTTTATAGATATCTTAAATGCAGGACAACATTGAAATTTAGGCTTAGTACTTATCGCCACATAGACAGAGCATTTCATCAGTTAGCTGGCAAAATATCTGACAACTGTTGAAAGAATCAAGGAGTTAAGATTGTTGGCCAAAAGGGCTTGCGAGTTAACAGATCAAAACAAATTACAATCAATGCTGAGAAGAAAAAGGGCTTGGGAACACAAGTGGTGAGAATCTCTGGATAGCACTCCCATGGGTTTTAAGGCAAGACCTGGAGGAAGGAGATGGGAAAAGATAGCTCAAATGGCATGAAAGAAGGCAGAGAGCAGAGTGGAAGAAGGGGTCACAGGGAGCACCATGAGCAGCAGAGTCAGAGAAATATGGGATTAATGAGGGAAATACGATGAAAGGAGTGCAAAGATGAGATTGTGAATGTTCCCCTAACAAACAATGAAGACAGATGGAGTTGATACAACACTTTCTTCTGATTCCTAAATACAATTAAGGATTAATGCTTATTCTGCACCAGGACAGCTTCTGATAAAGAGCACTGCTTATTATAAGTGTTGTTAACTTCCTCACCCTTGGGAGAGGACAATCAAAAGGGCAATACGGGTAAGGCATGTGGAGAACTTTATAGGACTGTGGTGAGAAGTGGATTCTTAGAGCAGAATTCTTGGAGCAGAAATTCCCTACAGGAGATGATCACTGTCCCAGACACTGACATAATTCCAGTTTGAATGCATCTACTGGCCTCAGCTATAGCAGTTTGCTACAAGGAGAGACAACATCTTAATTTAACATATCTACAATGATGCAGAGGTTTTTTTGTTTTGTTTTGTTTTGCTCAAAACACATATCTCGAGTAAGAAAAGATGAAAAAACTGTGAAAGATTCCTCAGGGTGAAGATCAGATGGTTTATATGGTTAAATACAAGTGAGAAAAAAGTGGCATCTGGAGTAGTAATTGGACTCACTGCAAAAAGAAGGAAAGGAGAGGAAAATAGAAAAGGTCATTTGGATTAACACAATCCAAGGTCAGAAGAAACAGTTGTGATATATTCTGGTGATCATCCTCTTGACCAAAACCATAGATCCCTGGACAGCATGTTTCTGCGGCTGTGCTAAATATCGGGAAAGACAACTCCCCCTCTTAACCATTCTGATGCATTCATGTCACTGCCAGGGACACACGCAGCCCCAGTAGCCCCAGTGAGACATCAGGCGTATCCCCAACACCCAAGCTAATCTTTCTCCTAATGCCTCATCTCTTTTCCTGTTCTGTGGACTGCACAGTCCTCTGCACTTCCCACAAGTCTCAGATGTAGTTTTGTTCCTTGCCCTTATCACACCATGGCTTTTTATAAGTACTGGAATTTCTTTGTAGTCTCACACAAGCCCCTTCTTTTCCTTGCCTGTCCCAGTTTCTGAATCCCTCCCCAAGGGCAGAATTTGTAGCACATGGCTGTGGATCAGCCAGCAATTCCAGTCCCCGTGACCTGTGTTTCTTACAGATATACCTACTTTGTCACCAGCAGACCATTTCCATAGGCTTTTTACGACTAACCTAGTCTAGCCAGTAGTTAAGTGTCTGGATACAACTCTGACCATGTCCCTGTGGAGTTCCTCATATCACTTTGCGATTAACATAGTATTTTAGTTTTCTTTTGTCTGCTGAACTTTTTACAGTTTCAAAGGAGCCTGGATTGCTGCTCAACAGGCTGTGAAAACCATCTTCCTTTCCTGTTGCAGGGGCCTTACCACTCCCCGCTGTGAACGGCTTCCCAAGCTTTCTGTCACCTTCCATTGAGGATATAAGGGAAGGCACTGTCCCCACTCGAGCATGTTGCAGTTGCAATTAGACACAAACACTGGATGAAGGCTGATGCAGAAAGGTTTTCAGGGACCGTCAGTAAATCTGCTGGGAAAGATGTGATTTAAGAAAGGATAAATAAGGAGTAAGACGCCAGACAGTTTTTTCAGTAGTACAAGTTGATGGGGTAGAAAGGGTATAGGTATGTCCAAGAATAAAGAGATGACATCTATGAACTTTGTATACCATAAGAAAAGCAGGTGAAAGGTCTGAAAGGTTTAGTGATGTGAGCAACAAAGTGTTTGCAGGATTGGTTGCCGCTTTGGAAATGAATTAGTAGTGAGGAAGTAAACAGAGGTAAGGACCATAATAGTGCATGAAGGGATGAAAAGGAAGAATAAAGGAAACTAGGAAAAAAGAGCACTGTGTGTGTATGCAGAGGGGATTTCGTAAATTTCTTTTGTTAGATAGTTTATTAGCAGGGTATCAGAAAATTATGCAGACATAAAGTTACTTACACAAGAACATTTACATTATAAATGCAATTTTCAGCTCTGGGTTTCATTATCTAGTGGGTAATAGCTCAAGTATTCTGAGATGGATTTTAATTCTGTCTAGCATGTACAAGTAAATGACAGTTTGCAGCATTTGGTGCAATGGAATGTATGCTATTCAGATGCCTGTATAAATTTAAGTTTTATTGGCAGCCATAGCATAAACAAGGTGCCCTACCTGTTATCTCTTCATAGAGAACTCTTGTTGTGTTCAACCTGAGTGTTGCAAAAAATATAAAGTCATTACAGCTTCTGGATATTTTCTACACTTTGGGATTTTCATCAAGATTCAGAACCATTTTCAGAGAGTGCATGCCCTAAGACCCTCTCTGTCACTTTCAGAATGCTGCAAATTGACTCTATCACTTTACCTGCTGCTGTAAATTGGCTCTGAGCACACATAATGTGTCAGGTTTGCCTACTCACTTTCAGTTTTCACCTGCCTCTACTGGGCATATCTAGGAGTAATGGGATGAAATTGAGCAAAGGAAAATTTAGACTGAATATCAGGAAAATTTTCCTAACAGTGAGATCTATTAGAATGTGGAATAGTCCCCCAGGAAATGTGATGGAAACCCCGTTGCTAGAATCATTAAAAATAGACTGGAAAAAAATCACAGTAAAAATACAGTAGAAAATAATCTGCATTGTCAGGGGATGGACAAGATGACTCCCTAGGTTCTCTCAGGCTCTAATTTCTAGGATTTTAGGATCTGAGCTCCATCAGTATTAAATTCCCTGAATGCCCAAGATCATCTAATTGAAACAATAGAAAGTTTGCTCATAGGCATGCCAGGGAGAGTGCTCAGTAATGATCAGGCTGCATTACTGCTGGGAGTGTATCACTTGATCTGCACTGTACAAAGAAACAAGGAAGGAGACAATTTTTATCACAATTTACCCTTTGCTAAAGCTGTTCTTGTAAGTCAAATATGCTGCCTTGATTCAGCATGGCTGATGCTATAGAAAGTGATCCTAGAAGCAGGTAATAATGAGTCCAGATCACAGTTTGTCATGGTGGAGTTCTGTAGCAAAAGCTAACCACACGTGTTCAGAATTAAAATTTCCCTCTGCAGCACATGTACTTTCTCCATAGCTCTGTGCTCCTTTCATAGCACACACATGCCATGCAATGCCATTTCATTTGTCTATGGAAGACTTGTCTGTATTGAGGGATAACAGATTACCTCCACAGGGAAAAGACACTGATTCTGAGTTTTTCCTCTCTAAAGTGAGCTTGCTAATAAGATTTCTCCATTTTCATTGCTCATAATATTTCACAATCAATGTTGAAATCTCAACTAATGAAAAAATTAAAAACAAATTGCCAAAGCACTTCCAGGTAGTGCAGCTATACCTGACGTCAGCACTACTTTTTTACATACAGCCATATCAGTCACATCTCTCCTTGCTGTAAGTAGGACACTAAAAAACAGGGAGGGAAAAATGATTTGCCAAGCTAACCACGCAGGAGAACAGATTATCCTACAGCTGGCTGAAGAAGCCACAAATTCAAAAAATCCTTTTATTCTTTTTTGGGTGGACTTCTACGATGATTTTCTTCTCACTTCTTGCAATACGCTCCCATGCCTGATGACATGCCTGTAAGATGGGGGTGTTTTTCTGGGGCGAAACATGAAAACCCAGAAGGTGAGTGAGGTGGAGCACCATTCATGTGCTTTTATCACAGGATTCTCCTCTGTTCCTGTGCAGGTCTGGATAGGCATGCTGGAAAGACCCTTTGCCTTATCACACAGCAGGGCCTCTGCTGGGAAGTTACGTACAGTGAGAGATTTGTAACTTTTATTTCCAGGGCTGGCCAAGAAAAGTATATTGGGGAAACTGAAAATAACTAAAGCAACTGCCTTAGTTCGTGGCAACCAGTTCCCGGAGTTCCCTTCTCAGATTTTAAACACAGCAAAACTTTATGTCTCAGACTTCCAGCCCTGCTCTGGGTGCTATGTCTCTGCAGAGGTGGGTGGAGGGGAAAGAGCTGCAGCCATCTAGAGGGTCTTCAGGGGCTGCTTGTGGCCAGGACACCTTTACTCAGCAGCATGCCTTGGTCTGACAACACTCTTGGGGAGAGGGCTGGATGCCTTGGGGGAGAAGCCAGACCACAGCTCCCCATCCCCTTGTGTGGCTGTGACCTGTTGCAGACTCAGCACTGCAGAGACAGGAGCCCAGAAGGTGTGGGCAGCCCCACGGCCAGCCTGGGACCCTGGACTGCACAGTTCAGGCTCTCCTCAGCTCCCACAGACATCTGCCACCCATGCCCCAGCTCCTCAGCCAGCTCCATTCCCTACATTAGAGGCAGCCATTTCTCCTTGTCACCTTCCAAAGTCCACGGGTCACAGTCCTTAGCAGCAAAGCCCCAGAGTACCTCTCCTCCTTCGGGGGCTGCTCTTCACACAACGTGCTCACGTGCACGTCCTGCAACATGTGAAGGTGCCCACTGCTTCAATAGGAACAGCAATAATGTCCTCCTCCTCTCCTTTTCAGGGTTGGTTTTGAGCCTGGAGGTACCAGGAGATAATAGGACTACCTTGTAATTTCTGACTGCCTATCCCTAGCTGATTCAGGTCATTAGAGCTATTTTGCAACATTCTCTTAATAACCTTGCAGATGCTCCCCCCAACACTAAAATCATACACAGAAGGCCAAGGTTTAGGGAGATGAAGACAATGCTGATAATGAGTCCCTGATTGATTAAAAGTAAATACATTTTTATTCAGAGAAAAGGGCATTTGTTACCACAAACATTTCACCTTCAGCACAAATAGGAGTTGTGCTTACATTTACTAAGGGATTATAGCAGCACTACAACTAATTACTTCCCAGCAGCTATTGGCCTCAGGTTAGATGTAAGCTACTTCTGGCAATCTGTGGTGTGGGTTCATGTAAAAGGGATTTTCATTGTCTTGGTAGAAAACAGTGCAACAGTGAGGCGTGAGTGAATATACTATGCATAATGCAATACGAAATAAGAGCTTATTACAAGGAGAGGACTCAAGGAGATCAAACAACATTAGTCCATCCCACCATTTTATGTTATGAGGGAGATATTAATTATTCTGTTTGCATTTTGTAGATGGCCTCAAGTTGTACAATTATCACATAGGAAGGTGCACATTATTTGCTGGAGACAGATTTCAGATTCAGACTCCTTGATTACATTCACTTGCATGAAATCAGTTGTATATTCCTAATGTGACCCATGCAAAAATAGATTGTTTTGATCAGTAAAATATTATTTGTCCCTACATTATTTACCAGACTTTTGGTGTGAGATTTCAGGATTTTTTTCCGGAATTCCAACACAGTCACATCTTTGCTATTCTCACATGAATGTCTGAACTCCCTACCCTTCCACCTCACATTTTTGTTAAGTTACTGGCAAGAGATGAGATTACTTTAAAAATACCTATTAAGATTCAAAGAAGGAGGTTCCTCCAGGTCCACGCAATGAACTGCTCTGAAATTATTGAGTTATTCATAACTTTGAGCAGTTACAAATTACTGCTATTAACCGAATCCTGTAATTACAGCAAGTAGCTAGGTTTTGTAGCATAATTTATGATATAGATAGCTTTTAATGCATATCTTAGAGAGTTAAAACTCAGGGCATGCAGAGAAATGGCTTTTGCCGTACTGTGAAAATATGTGTTGTTTTCTAAACTTGGATCTGATTTAGATGATAATGAAAAAACTGCATTCACTATGGATGAGGGAAAAGTCCTTACTCTGATTAGAATAGTTCAAGAATGGTGTCTTCTAGCCTAAATGAATGCTCTCACCGGACCAACTGATTTTCACCATGACCTCCTTGAAGGCCTCTCACTGGAAAGTTTGTTTAGACAATTGGTCTGTAGCATCAAGAAATTGCTGATTTACACTAGTTAATCCATTGTAGACAAACCCTACAGTGACTGCTTTCAGACACTGTGTTACAGAGCAAGCAGAGACCTCAGCACAAGCATCCAATAGCCCTGTGTTGTCACCAAGCAAAAACACACCACCACAGACTGGCCACTTCTTAGACCTACACTGCAGGTGCTGGCACTGCTGGATCCCCTTCTGTCTTGAGCATAAAAAAATAAAGAGTGCTTTAATTGCAAAACCAAACAGATATTCAAGCTGTTGGATTTATTCCTCTTAATTTCTGGAGGTCAGCATATAAAGTATTGCAAAGTGCCTTCCATGGCTGGGTGTAACATCTGGCCATGAAGTTGGCATTCATTTCTGTGCTTCCTACCTGCAGTAATGACAACTCCAGCCTCTTTGCTAGTAGCCATACCCCATCATTCACCACACCATGAGAAGAAGGTCTGGAGGGTATTGAAATCTGAGGTTTGCCTGCACTTGTATTATCTTTCATACAGTCAGTAAGAGGTAAGTAGACCTACATTCAGTCCAAGCAGGATGAAAGAGTGATTTATATTTCCTATCATGTAATTTTGGCCTTTCTGTTGTAAGAAAAATGGTTAGCTTGTTTAACAGCAAAGACCGATGTAAGTCTTTTTCTGAAAGCAATATTATAAAAATGGTACCTTCTTACTCAGCAGATCTGGTCTTGTGTATTGTGGACCACTGTTACCTGTGTTCAGAACTAAAAAGTTTATCATTTTTAGCCCTGCCAAACCAACCCTCTTCAGGACAAGTGAGCAGGTTCCTTTCTATTGTATCATTAATAAAACTCTTTACTCCTTATCAGTTAATCGGTCAGTCAGTAAACATACTGATTGTTAACAAGTGTTCCTGGATATTTTCCTTTTTCCCATTTAGTGTGAGCATGGGTGAAATTTCTTCTTGTGTAACAGACCAATAATGTTTGCACAACAATAATCCTTGCATATCTTTTCGAGCAGAGATTTCATGACATGTAGATGATGCATTGTAAAGAACTTTGTTTTGCCTTCTGAGTGTGGCTGAGTTTGCAGGGGACAAAAAGTGACAGTTAAATAGCAGAAATCTACAAAAAACAAAGTTCTGCTAAGGCACATGGGTATTCAAATTGGAAAGAAGTGAGCAAAGAGCTCAGGATTTGGCCCTGAGAAAGTTTATGCACATGAAGCATCTCTTAAAACTTCACTGAATGGACAATCAAATACAGATTTCTTAGTGGAGGTTGTCTTTTCAAAAAGGCAAACATGAGGTAAGCTCTCAGCACTGAGTGTGTTTTTATTGTCAAAACAACTTGTTTGCTTAGGTATGGATTAGCTTTCCAAAACCTGAAAAACAGGAAAATATTAGAACACTATCCATTACTGCTGAACCTAGTAGGCAGAGACAGAGCTTCTCCCCTCTCCCCTCACACCATTCCCCAGAAAGGAATTGCAGCTTGTGAGCAAAGTGGTTTAGAAGCCAGCATCTTTCCCATGCCAACCTAGAGCAGGTGCCTCACTGAAACTGGAGGTAACAAATAACAGGGCATGCCTGTATACTAGTTGCTTGTTGAGGTCTTCATAAGCAGAGGCTCTCTTTTAATGAAAAGATAAACTTCCCATCTGTTATGATTACAAATATTGTCACTGCTTTTATGATCTTCATTAATGACAACTGCTCAAACATCACCAATCAATAGTTCTCTTACTGTTATTTCACATTAGGAGGTTGGCCACTCTGTTACTTATGTTGATCAACATGAGGAAGGAAATATTCCTCAGTTCATGACAGCTTGTTCATGTCTGTTAGAGACTCACAGGATTTCAAGCCCCAGTACCACAGATGCTGAATTCAAAATTTGTAAGGAAGGGTCAATACAACGGAGTTGTCAGGTTCTCTGGGGAATCTGGGTAAAATCCTTAGTGGACTCCTGAGTTTTGAAGACCAGAGACCTACTGCTAATACAGTTTGCCCAGGGCCAGTAGGGATGAATCAGGGTTTTTTAGTTGCCCAAGCCTGTACAAGGTCAGTTAAAAAAGGCAAAAACCTCTTGTTCCCGAAACTTCATTACTTGTTCCCCAAACATTTTTGTCCAATGTGGGGAGACAGCCAGGAAATTCAGAGGAGCGAAGCTCTTAGAGGAACTGACTGGCACCACTACATATTTGCACTGCTTACAAGGTGAAATTACTTAGGCGCTGCGACCTCTCAAGATATGCACTTATCACAGTCTGAAGTGTGCCTTAAAGAGCACAGGAGCCTCTGTGGGACCCCCCCATGGCACACTGTGAAATTCATCTGGATGTGATCCCCACAGCTGCAAATCCATCTTCTGTTTCCATTACACATTCTATTAGTTTGCTATGCTTCCCCTTTAGCATACATCAGCACAGCTCTTTATTCTAGCATTATTAATTTTTGACATGAAGTCGCTCTACACACGGCAAATACAGAAAGTAATTGGTATGTTAAACAGGGGAAGCATAATGAGTCTCATGTACAAACGCGACATGCTCCTGCTGCAGAGTCGGACTGAAACAGAATACAAAATTCAGCTGCCAATTTCAGCAGGAACTTCTTTACCAAGTCCCCTGGTTCACAGGCAGTGCCTCGACCTCTCCTGTACTTATGATACATCCAGCCACAGTTTAATGGCTGAAATGACTTTGAAGCTTTCCCAGTGGAACCAATTTTCACCCTCTGTGAATATAAGCTCCAGCCTTTCAGCAAAGAGTTTAGTTTGGTGATAAGTTAACATGTGAGGCCAGCCTGAGAATAAATTTTGACTGATGCCCTGATGGTAGGGCTTTCACATTGTAACGTGTGGTGACGACATAGGGCTTTTGGGGAGAGACACACTCTTCAGACTATTACTGGTTGATGGGATATTTTGTCAGCAAGACGTTCTGTGTAACCAGAGAGGATGCTGCAGCTTTGTCAGCACTGATGGCAGATCTTTGCTAGGAGGAGCAGATAGGGAAGTCACAGCCCATTTGAGTCCATACTTGTAGTGGTAAGGGGTGATTATGAAATACAGGATGAGAGTTTTAAGGGTATGGATGAGATATTCTTTAAATTGGGTGGGAAGTCAGTGGAAGAGGGAGGTATATTAGAAAGGATGAGAAAAAGAAAATCTAGGAAAAAAACATACCAGCAACTTTCATATAAGGTTCAAAATACTATCAACCCCAGCTTGTCTCTACATTTTAGCCTTTATAAAGATTTCAGATCACTAGTTTTGCCTTGGAAATTATACATACTAAATACAGTTATTCTAGCTGTTACAGTTTCAAATCCAATACTTTTTGTCCAGAATCAAGGCTGAAAGATCAGATTAAAATTATTATTGTACAATCCACAATCAGCAAAACTCAAATGTTATTTGAGAAGTTGTTTTCCTGCCAGCTCTATGCCTTTTCTTTAGAAATTCACAAATAAAAGACAGATACAGTCGGCAGCAGGATGGGGCCATAATATTTGACCAAGAATGAAGCTGACATACATCAGCAAAACACCCACAGACAGCAGATTCAGGAACCTGACCTGTCTACTGCTTTACCCATGGTACTGCATAAATAATTAATCGAACCTGCCAATGTAACAGATAACACCAGGTAGTTCTCTGCTTTTTGGTTTTTTTTTTACGACAATCCTTGCTCTTTTTCTGTGTTAGCTGTTGTGGAAGAAGAAACTGGAAGAAAGAGAGCAGACCTTTGTTACTCATGTAATAGCCTACCTGCTTCCTCAGGTGATTCATGAAGAGGGGTTGTTGACAGGCTATAAAATATCTCAGCTGTTCCTGGCAGGAGAGAATCAGAAGAAAAAGACTGTATCCACCTTATTCTGAGTTTGGTGTGGGAACCAAAAGAACACATAGATACAATATTTGCTTGGAACATTTAAAATAGCACACTATAATGTCCCATAAAATAGGTACTAGAGAACAAGCAGAAGCTCATAGCAGGATAGATTTAATGACACAACAGTTTCTTTCAATTTGGTTTTATGTTTGGGCTTCAGAAGAACCCTGAAAAGAGTCTAGAGACAAAATTTTCCTTTTCTTTTTCTTTTTAACACCTTGGTGATTTAATTTAAGAATGACATTTCATTCTGGACAATACGCCCACAGTATAAGGCTGACAGCTGAGACCTGAAACATACATTCTGCAGTTCAACAAGTACATAAATAAAAAGGACAAGCAGTGCTAGGATCTTCTCCAAGGAAACATCAGAGGTAAGTTTCAAATGCTAAAATGAAATACTGAATTCAGCTGAGGTACTTATGCACACTTTCAGGCAAGCAGCCAGCAAACATGTGTCTCTTCTTCTTTCTTTCTCCTTCTAGGAGTTATAAGATTACTACTATTTCGATTTAACATATGTTTTCTGAAGGAGCATGGAAGCCTTGCCCCATGTAACTCACACAGCTCTGTAAAAGAAACCACAAAGCTCACCAAAAATGAGTTAGAAAACCCAGCACAGTGATTTCAAGGCAAAGTTCCAGAACCTACATGAATAGCATGCCTCAATGATGCAGAAGCTGGACAATACCTATGATCTCATAAGGGATGTGGTTTCAACTTGGGCCTGATAAACTCAAGTACATAAACTTGCACCTGCACTTTCCAAGTGCAAACACCTGGCTTTGCTTTATCGAAGAAGTCAAAAGCCTGCATTCTCTCTTTCAACAGCCTTTTCCAAGTGCAAGGATTGGAGTCTGTACCTGCAAATCACATTCCTGGGCTACTTCTACTGACACTCTAATAAACTGCAATCCTTCTGGCTATGCTGTCTCCAGAACTTCACTAAACATTGACTGCATTCTTTTTAGAAAAATCGCAAAAAAGTCATCTTTGATCACAGGAAAATCTGGAGTCTGAAACTTTGTTTCTGATAGATTTGTCACACCTTCTCCTCCCACCGAATAAGGGCTGCATTTACGCAGCAGATTACTGAGCTCTAGTTAGATGACAGCACAGAGGCATTTTTCAACTCTTGTTCTCAAGCAGAAACCTCAGTCTATGACCTGATCTGGGCTCAGACATCACTGTACCTTTTGGACCCTTTCCTCAGCTTGTCTGAATGTTGATACCGGTCCAAATGCCCAAAATCTAAGGACATATATTGAAAAATTTTTGAATTTTATATTCAAATGAAGACTCTGCAAATTGAGCAGTTTGGTTAATGGATTTAGAAAGATAAAGAATCAAGACCTGAAGGTGAAGGTTAGGGTTTTTGTTTAGACCCATCATGATTCTGAATGCATGACCAAGATGAACAATGGTATCAGCAATGGTCCTTCCCATTGGCCATCCCAAACTACTTCATCTGCAGGACAACTGACAAAAGTATCAGCAGAAAACATCCACTGATAGATGAACACAAACATGTCAAGGGCAACCTCTGGACTTTTCTGAAGTGGATTAGCAGCTTTTTAGATGCCATCAAAAGCAACTAAAACAAAGCTTTCAGAACTGGCTGTGCAGGATGCTCCACACACAGCAGTGAATCACCTCACTCTTGGTAATGGTCTGCCACAGAAGCCCTAATCAAGCGTGTGTGTGAATTTTACTTTCATGAGATGACAGTTCCCAAGTGAAAGGACACTTCAGCTGTGATAAAACTTCCCTTCTATTGTCTGAGGTTTGTTTGTTTTCTGGCAAACCCCAGCACTGCCTCCACTTTCTGTTCAGGCATGCATTTCCCAAGCTTGTACAGGGAGGCCAACCAAAGTCCTTGGAGGCTTCTCAGTAGTATTGCCTGAAGCAAATACCAGAGCTCAATAGCAATTTAATATTGTAATCAGGGAACAAACTGTGCAGTTTTGGCACATTGTGATAATTATTAACTACATGTATTAGTGTTGTGATTCTAGTAACTAATATTTACAAAAGGTTCCCTGTGTGGGGAAGACCTCACCTAGACATGAGCAGTTGAGCTATTCCTGAGTGATTGTCAGTGGGCCTTTAAGCCTCTGCTCATGTTCACTGCTTAAAGATAAAACATCAGTACTTAGAAATTGTACTTCAAAAGGCCTATTTTATGAATAATAAATTCTCAGGGTGTAAAACCATACCAAGTGCCAGAACGTTTTGTGAATTTATGGAGAGTTTTCCTGTGGAAAAAAAAAATCCTAGAAGATAAGATTAAAAAAGCACATCTCAAATTCCCTAACATAATAGAAAGAAGATTTGATTTAAACATTAAATCACTCTTGTTTTTCAGATTTTTGTTTCATGCCATGATGTGTCTCCTTCTCCTGCTTTCCCATTGCTATTAGAATTAATGACCTTATGAACCCCAGTTCAGAACTCACAGGGAAGGGCAGAGACAAGCAACAGCAAAATGTTCTGTAACTCAAAATCTGTAATCATCAAATTAGATTTCTGTGTGCAGTTGTTATGTTTAGGCTGACTCAAGGTTGAAGCAAAGTTGCATTCCTTTTTGTGTCTCATGCAGCTCTCATTGGTTTACTAGTTCTTCAGCTGGCTGAGCATGCTGGTAAGGAGCGAAAGTGGTTGGGTGAGAACACCTGCATCAAAAAAAGAGGACCTGTACAGCGAGCTTCACTAACCTTGAACATCTTAGCATTCCTACTCAGAGTACATAATTGTATTTCTTGCACTGATTGTGTGCTTTTCCAAATGGGTGGGGACACAAACAAATGCATTCTTGCCATGGGATCTCTTCTAGTCTGTGAGCTGTACCACATCACTGATGTGAATATATGCACATGAAAAAAACCTCATTTATTTTCTAATAGCATCGTAGTTGGGAAAAAGATTTTCTCATGCAACTTAACCTCTGTGTAGTTTCTTCTGTTCAAGCTCACCAATATTTCACACAATTTTTCTGGCAGTATTCAAAGTGCCTTTTGAATTATGCATGCTTTTGGCTAGTATGCCAGACTTGTAGTCTAAGAGACTAGACTTCCCTACAAAGAAGTCATGATTTGACATTGTTTATTTTGCTGCATAATCATATTAGATAGGGCAGTGTCATAAAGAAGACATGAAACAAATACATGTAAACAATACACTGCCATTCATTAACAATTATTTAAACAAATTAGCAAGTAAAATATACCCTTAGTTTCAGGTAGTTCCTATGTCACCAGAGCCAGACATTAACATGTACTTCTTAGAATTCAGGCCAGTACTGAGTGTTGTATTAATGTGGAAGACAAAGATGGGTCTTTCCATGTGTTTGCAATATACTTAACAAGCAGGAGATGACTGAGGGATGCTGGCAGGAAATAAAAGTAACCAGTGAGGTAGAAGGAGATAGAGAAGCCAAAGGAAAATCAGATTTCCAGAAAAAGTTAGGGGAAGGATATCTGAAGTTGTTCACAGGTTAAGGAGGGCAGAGATGGCTATGAAGAAGTCAATGAAGAGTTCACCCGACTGCAAGGCAGTAGAGACAGATCGAAGGAAGTTTTCTGGGGAGTAGAGAAGGAAATACATTGGAGAATGACACATGCAATGTGTGTAGGGACAGACTAGTAGACTGGGGTCAGTTATACAAGAATATGAAGTATATAATATTACTATTGGTGTACATACAGTAATAAAGATCTTGGTAATGTTTACCATGTAAATTTTGTCCACATCAAAATTTACCATGTAAATTTTGTCCACATCAAAAGTCAACACAATCTAAAAAAAATTCTATCAGAAGCAGTAAAATGACATGCTTTGTATTTATTTTTCTATTTTATAGATTATAAACATAGAAAACATGTTTAAATCTAATCAGATAGTGTAAAGCTATATATGTATAAACACAACTCATCCAAGACTAAATTACAAATCCCAATATTCACATGTATTTCTCTCCAATTTACAATTTTACCTATTTCCTTCCAAGTAGATATTTTAAGATTAATAATTCAGCCACTCTAAATTCTATTATTCTCACACCTTAATGTTAAGCGTTAGTTTTTATAAATTCCTTTAATTAAAGCAATTATGTCAAAGATAAGATATGGTAAGCATATTAATATTTTAAGTAAACATTTGTGCTTGTTTTCAGAATTAGTAGAAACAGGAATTTGGCTACAGTTAGGGTTCTTCACTGGTTCTGAGTGCTGTAATAAGGAAGGGGATAGGTAAGTAAGTGTATGCTTGCCTTTAAGTATGTGCTTCTCTTTTCTAACCTGCTGTGAAAGCAGCAAGTTACGGGGACTAAGTACATACCTGAAGGAAAGCATGTGCTTGACTGCCTTGCTGATCTGAGCCTAGAGACGGCAGGATGGTGAGACTTCTGAAAAGGCTGTTGGCACACTCACCACATCACTTCAGGGACAACAAAATTTTTTTTTCACAAGCAACTTAACAATTGAAGGGACCAAGGAGTGAAGTTAAGCAACAAATTGGCTTTGGCAGCAAAACCAGTTAAAACTCATTTTTTTTCTCTGAAGTGGAGACTTAATTCTAGCAAACAAGTTCAAAGCATAGCAGTGGTACCACCATAATTGCAGAGATGATGAATTTTGGCCTAAGAACAAATGCTTTCTAGTGTGCAAGAAGTTATTTAATCAAGGTCATGGTCAAAGTTGTGGAGTTGTATCCTGTACCCTTTAAAATGTACTTTGGGGTGAAGTGCAAAAAACAGGTCAGGTACCTAATACTGGTCTTAGTCTACCTGCAGGTGCCCAAGTTTAGACTGGTGACCCTAAGACTCCTGAATATGTCTGGAAGTGCTAAGGATCCACCTTAAAGTGGATTTCTAGAGTTCATGTTCTCTGAACACCTTTATCAACCTTGGCAACGTTTGGCTTCTCTGTCAGTCTAATCTTTTATGAGACCCACAAACAAAAGGTTTTCTCAGTCTCCAACTGGAATGCTGCTGCTGATACCTGTGATGAAGATTAGAAGGAAGGGGAGAAAAGGGGAATTACCTCTACTGTCCTTTCATCTAATAGTGCACTGATTAAAATCCTTGCACAGTATACTGTAAAATTTGGTTAAAGCACTAAATAGTTAGCAGAAACAGTTACCATTGCCTCCTTTGTACATACTCTAGTTTGATATTCTTTCATGCAAAGAAAATTATACCAGGCTATATAATTGTGTAAACCCCAAATGAATAAACAACAACAACAAAAAGCTATAACAGGTGAACCTTCAGGAGATCATTAGAATATTGAAATGTTGTGAGTTTCTTGAAATCTTGAACGTTTACCACAGCCAGCCCCCAAATCTTCCTGTTTCTCCGTAAGTGTTGAGAAAGAAAGTTTGAATACTCTTGTCTCTCATAAGAAATTACTCACCCTATGCAAATAGATGACTAGGGCTTTGCAAAGCTGGAATACACTCTATTGTTATGAAATTGTATGTATACTAAAGACAGTCTGCCTGCTAATATTTATAGATGACAGCAGTTAAGGAAACATTAACTTTTTACTATAAAATGCATTTACCTATAAAAATGGATTGTATTTGTGGTGGGTTGTAAGGGGCAGTGGTAGTGTCTCTGAATAAACAGCTCTTCGACCAGTTCCCCCCTGCCTCTTCCCCTGCTGTTGCCGCCAGCTCTGTTCTGTTTTGGTTGGTTTTTTGTGGGTTGTTTTTNGTTTGTTTGTTTGTTTGTTTTGCCTGCTAAGGCCAGCTGCTTCCTCGATGGTTGGATCCTCTGCCATGGCCTGGGCTGCCTCGGGGATGTCAGGGGATCCCCTCCACTGGGGCCAGCCAGGCTCTCTTGGCTGCATGCATGCATGTGGTTTATCTGCCTGACGGGCCTGGACAGCAAGGCAGAGATGCTCTTTTCTTCTCACTTTCTTATCTTTCCCTCGCTACCCCTGCAACAATGACCTGTATCACCTTGCCTGAATGCATCAGTTCTGCTACTGCTGGGACCTGGTGCAGGCAGTTGTAATCAGGCGCTCTTCCAAGCTCCTGATGTGTTTGAGTTTAGCAGTGCTTACCCTCCCGGTCATTCCTGTGACTGTCAATAGCACAACATCCAGAGGCGAGGTGTTGTGCCTTCTCATGTCTAGGCATTCATGGGGTTATGCCTGAACAACAGCTATGTCCAACCCTTCAAGAGATGTGCAAGGGAAGGGGGAATATACAGTGCACAGAAGTCTTGAAATCATAGAATCATAGAATCTTTCAGGCTGGGAAAGACCTCTAAGGTTGAGTCCGACCATTAACCCAGCACTGCCGACTCCATCGTATCATGTTTTTTAGTGCTACAGCTACTCTTCTTATAAACAAACACCTCCAGAAATGGTGACTCAGCCGCTTCCCTGGGCAGCCTGTTCCAGTGCTGGACAGCCCTTTTTTCCAAATAACCAACCTAAGCTTCCCCTGGCACAACTTGAGGCCATTTCTTCTTGTCCTGTCTGTTACTTCTCTGAAGAAGAGACAGATACCTACCTTGCTAAAACCTCCTTTCAGGCTGTTGTAGAGAATGACAAGGTCTTCTCTAAGACTTCTTTTCTCCTGGCTAAACAGCCCCAATTCCCTCAGCTGCTCCCATAAGGCTTGTTCTCTTTGCCCACTAATACTGTGTGCTCCCTGGTCAGGGAGCTGCTGGCCAAGGACAGTGCTGTGCTGTGTTTTCGGTGGGGCTCCTGTGAGGCTATCCCCATCTAGTGCTCTGCGAAGTCCCTTTGCTACTTCATCTTGGGCTCACCACTCCTGAGAAACAGATTTTGCAAATGGTGTTGCTAGTTGAGGACTTCTAAATCAAACCTCCTCAGTAAGAGAGGAAGGGGGTTATTCAGCATGACATTTGTCTGAGAAACATTTGACAGGTCTCAATGAACATCTGATAGCAATGACAAGGATCTCAGAAAGCTGTCGGAAACAGACAATTTCGGTAATTCTAGGAAGCACACTGTGTGGAACAGAAAGGATGCACTAGGGCTGGCCTCATGTCTCCTGTGATGTAAACTGTGGTAGTCCTGTCTGCCATGTGTAACCTGGAGCTCCAATTTCTGCATACAAAAACCAACATTCAGAAGAAATGTTAAACATTTTCACCCTGCTCCGAAAAATGCGAAAATCAGAAATTATTAAAACCAGAAGGGTTTTACGACACAAGCAAGAACTTCATTGAATTATTGTTATGCAAAATGTTTTTGGGAAGAAAGCGTAATGAATAACAAACCATTCTGCTTAACTGAAGTGTCAGTAAATTAGGGTTACTGAAGTTGAATGAAAACTGAAGTCAAAATAAATCTTTAAAAAAACCCCATCATAGTAAAATTCTTAGCTTTATCCATATTGGGTTGTTCTTGGAATAGCAATTCATGCAAAATTTTAAAGATCTGAGTATATGACAAGAAAATACCTCAAAATCTCCAACCTTGACACAATAAGAAATCTGTTTCAGATTAGTTATATATGGGACACAGGAACATCACAAGGCACTTTCCATCCTCTCACTCAGTTTTAAAGTATTCTTTTAACAAAGTTTTTCAAAGAAAATATTGCTAGAATTAACATGAGGAAAACTGTAGTATCCTTTCCAGTCACCTGGGGCAACAAGAAGAAAATTGGGACGTTCAAATTGTATTTTGCACTTACAATAACTAGATTTCCTTACACAAAATTCTTGCAGTGGATCCAGTGTGGTGCAGATTGATGAAACATTCTTTGGCATGTGTAGAAATCCCCTTAAAACTAAGAAGCTGGAAGCTGAGTGTAGGGAGCTTAATATTGCTCTGATAATTTCTGAGTCTGAACCCAGTCTGATGCCAGGCCAGATCTGTCAGGTAATATTTTGGCTGTTTCCTTGCCTCTCCTAGTGGGAAGCTTCCTTTCCTTTGCTGTGTTGGGGGATCTGCAAGGCCAGCTCCCCAACTCACAGGAGCCTGGTACATTTCTTCAAAAAGCAGTAAATGATGGAGCTAGAAAGACTGCTTGATAACTTGCAGCATGCAACCCTTTTTCAGTTGCCCAGGACTCAGTCAAATTTTAATATTAAAAATTATGGCCTTTTCTTTCCTTATAGCAAGAAAGAAAATCAAGATTTTGCAGACTTTTACAAACCACATACTGAAAAAATCCCAGCCTGTAAACTTGGGACATTTCATGGCAACCCTCCAGACCTGTGTCAACAGATTGTGACACTAATTCAGGAAAAGCACTAGTTAATTTTGATTTCTCAGCTCTCTTCAGTTCTGTTGTCATAATTAGTAAGTCAACATTTACCCACATCTATCATGAGACCTAGGAAAACTATTAGTTGCAAACAGCTGATTTGTTGAATTTAGCTCTGTTTCCTAATTGTGGTTGATCAATGACCACATTTTCATTTCTATTAATTTTATTCACGGGATAAATTCTTCAGTGACTTGTTAATCAGAATATATTTTCGCCCATGTATTGCTTACTGACTGGATGGTGTATCAGAGTTTTTGTGAGTTGTAATTCAGTTTGTACATGAAGGATCAGTAGAATCCCAGTCTATTGTTTCTGGTCTCTAGGTACATAGTCTTCAAAAAAATAAAGTGATTTCGAGATGACTTCTGCAGACAGTTTGGAAGCTTTTTGGAAACAAAATTCACAGGAGTATTTGTTTCACTGTCTTTTTTAATATAAATGTATGTACAAACATTTCTTTTACTCTGTGTATGCAAAAACCCTTTTGAACTCGTATTGAAAGCAAAAGAAGTATTTTGACTCAAATCAAAAAGAATCCCATAAAGTTCACTGTGGATAAAAAAGGAAAATTATTGTCCAATTAAAGGAGTGGAGGGTTTTGGTTAATTTTTGTCTTTCTTTGATTCTTAAAACTGATCCTCAGAGAAACAGTCCTCCTTTCCTATCTTTCCCATTATTCCCCTACCTGTTGGCACCTCACTCGTCTCAGAAATGCCTGGATTATTTTTTGTATTCTTCCCAACTGAAAGCCTCGGGGAAGGCCTTTATTTAAAAAAGAAACACAATATGGCAATGTGATTTTAGAAATGTAAAAAGAAAAATTACCTGTTCAGCCTTGAAAAGAGATAACTGAGAGGGGCACCCCGTTAGTGCAGGTAAGTATGTAAAGGGCTGGTGTCAAAAGGGTGGAGGCAGTGGTGGTGCCAATCAACAGGACAAGAGGCAACAAGCAGAAACTGATGCACAGGAAGCTCTGCCTGAACATGCGGAAGAAGTTCTTTACTGCGTGGATGATTGTGCACTGGAACAGATTGCCCAGAGAGGTTGTGGTGCCTCCCTCACTGAAAAACCACCTGGACACAGCATGTGCAGTTTGCTCTTAGGATGACCCTGCTTGAACAGGGAGGTTGGACCACTATGATATCTTCCAACATGACCCATTCTGTGATTCTGTGAACATCAAAAGAAGTTGCATATCTTTTCCTGAAATGCTCAAAAGCTCGTTGAACACTAAGTACAGCCCAGTACAGACTTGACGGTGCTTGCGTGCAGAGGGGACATGACTGAGATCCATCAATGCAAGGTGACTGCTGACCGCAGCCCACACCAAAACAGCTGTGCCAGGCTTGCCTGCACCAGCTTCAGTGGCTTTTGATGGCAAATTTTGTGGGATGTTTTTAGATGGCAGAGTGGACTGGCTGTCAGTGTTAACTGCATTCATACTGAGCTGCTTTATGGTTCCCCTGCTGACTGTCAAGGACTTTGGGGTAGGATCTGCTCTCTCTCAGTGATATCTGACCATTGCCATGCACTGGGAAGCTTGAAAACATTACCAGAAATGTTGTTTTGGAAATGAATTGTTGGCATGTGTGTATCACAGAATCACCGAATGGGTAAGGTTGGAAAGGACTGCAATGGATCATCTGGTCCAACCTTCCTGCTCAAGCAGGGTCATCCTAGAGCACATGGCACAGGATTGCATCCAGATGATTCTTGAATATCTCTCAGCAATATGTTCCAGTACATGGTCACTCACACAGAAAAGAAGTTCTTCCTCATATTCAGGTGGAAATCTCTGTTCATCAGTTTCTGTCTATTGCCTTACATCCTCTTGCTTGCCACCACTGAGAAGAGCCTGGCTACATCTCATTGACACCCTCCCTTTAGATAGTTGTACACACTGATGAGACTCCCTCTGACTTGTCTCTTTGAGGCTGAACAGGCCTCAGCCTCTCCTTGTAAGAGAGACACTGCAGTCCCCCTGGTCACCCTTGTTGCCCTCCCTTGGACTCCAGGAGTTCCATGTCTCTCTTGCACTGGGGATCCCAGAACTGAACATAGCATTCCAGCATTCCAGACGTGGCCTCACCAGGGCTGAGTAGAGGGGCAGGATCATCTCCTTCAACCTGCTNGCGGCCGCGGGACGGCCCCACGCCGGGAGCCGGAGCTGTTGCCATGGCTACGCCGGCGGAGCCGAGCCGCGGTCCGGGAGCGAGGCTCTGCGAGCGATCGTATCGATTAAACGAGATATATAGATAGNTCTTCCTCATATTCAGGTGGAAATCTCTGTTCATCAGTTTCTGTCTATTGCCTTACATCCTCTTGCTTGCCACCACTGAGAAGAGCCTGGCTACATCTCATTGACACCCTCCCTTTAGATAGTTGTACACACTGATGAGACTCCCTCTGACTTGTCTCTTTGAGGCTGAACAGGCCTCAGCCTCTCCTTGTAAGAGAGACACTGCAGTCCCCCTGGTCACCCTTGTTGCCCTCCCTTGGACTCCAGGAGTTCCATGTCTCTCTTGCACTGGGGATCCCAGAACTGAACATAGCATTCCAGCATTCCAGACGTGGCCTCACCAGGGCTGAGTAGAGGGGCAGGATCATCTCCTTCAACCTGCTGGCAACGCTTTTCCTAATACATCCCAGTATACTATTGGTCTTGTTCAGATGGTTCACAGACAGCTCGTTGTCTAGCAGGAGCCTCCGGCCCCTTCGTGCAGAGAGTGCACCTATACGTGGGTACAATAAATACAGCGGCAGGCAGGGCTGGGCCTGCGGTCTAACCTTGTGGATCACTGACAGCAACACCTGCGAGTCCTGGGGTACAAAAACACGCGGGAACATTAAGAGCACCTGCACAGACGATGTTTCCACGCGATGGAGCCCAGGCTGTGCTGGCAGGGCCGGGGCGGTGCCGGGACAGTGCCGGGGCGGTACCGGGGCGGTGCCGGGACTGTGCAGGGACGGAGTATATACACACACACACACACGTACACATTCGCGCACGGGGAGAGAGGCCCTGAGGGGATCTGAGGTGGCCGACACGTCCCTCCGCGGTTCCCGGGAGTGGGTGAGGACCAGGCGTGTGCGGTGTCTGCCCAGGGCGAGCTTCCCCCCCGCAGCACACAGCGTCCACAAAGCGCATCCTCGGGGTGCCGAGCTCCCGACCCGTGCCATCCTGACGGGAGCGGAGGCTGAGAGGAGCGCTCGGAGGCGAAGATGATTTGGTTTGGTGATGTTTAGGGGCAGCACTTGCCAGCGGGGCAGCACTCGACCCCTGCTTGCCAGTTCTCCTAAAGTCACGGTCAGCGTGGACACCTCAGGTCGTCCCACAGGGACTCCTTGGATGGCGGGTAAGGACCTGCCTGCTGGAGGAACGTCTCCTGTAATGTACATTATCCTCAGTCGGACCTCGTCATGAGGATGTAGTGATCCCCTCATAATAACAGGACCCCGTCGCCCCCAAGCCGGATAACCTGTGCGGGTGCATGATGCTTGTGTGACCCTCTTGTCTCCCCCATCTCGGGAAAGTGGCACAATACGGTGCGGCAGTCTGCCGGCAGATCTGTTACTAAAGGAATTCATGCATCTTGCATCTTGAAGATGCATTATTAATGCCTGGACAAATCACATCAGGTGGAGCTCAGCAAGTCCCTGGCACTGCAAAAAGGAACAAAGGCTGGTTCTACAAGAGAGAGAAGGATGAGACAAATTATAACAGCTGGGAGTTTCTTGTCAGTAAGATGGGCATAAAACCAGAAATGCTGAAATTGTTTGCACATAAGGCACGTTTATATTTTTTACTGAGAAGGAAATTGCACATTGCACTGTAAAGAGGACACTTTATTTGTATCCTAATAACCATCACATTGTTGGGCATCTTTGAAATCCATGGCAAACTGGCCCAGCTTGCTGGCATTCAAATTACTTCCAAGCAGTTTTATTTAGTATCTGGAAAGGACTATAAAAACTGGATTTGCAAGCAGAGGGCCCAATTCCCTTCTTGTCTCCTTGAAGTCAATGGCAAAACTCCCATTCATTTCAGCAGTAATGGATCAAGCCAGAGTTTTTAGCAGTCTTCCAGGGGGAAGAAAGCAATGCTGCCTGCAACAGCACGTGGGAAGGCATGGACCCCATTCTCCCGGGCAGAGAGCAGTAGTTCTTCATCTCTCTAACTCTTGATAAAATCTAATCTGTGTAGCGCAGGCTTTGATGCCAACTAGTATTTTTGTCCCCATGGTGCAAGTAGCTATCCAAAATTTGAGCCTTGCTGTCTTTGTTGCATTAGGAATGGAAGAAGATGATAGGAGCCCAGGATTTCTTTGGGAAAGGCACTGTTTATTTCCAGAGGTTGTTATTACAGCAAAGTGTTATTACAGCAAGGCAGGAGCCAGCAAAGAAGTTCCATGTTTGGAAGTGTAAGTCTCTTTTTAGGGATCACTCAGCCAAGAAGAACTGTATTTTTGTTTCATCCTCTGACAGTGCACCATTCCACTCCTGCAGCTGGATTTTCCCAGTGTCTTTTCTCATTATTTTTCATCCCCTCACACATCCACCTACAACATGTAACCCTCCAGCGGTTTCACTCACAACTTCACCCAAGAGAACTGCTGGGTCTGCTCTCTGCTCCTGCCCTTTTTGCTCTTGCCTTGCGAAGTTGAGCCAAGCTCTGGTCAGTGACTTCTATTGTTTGTTTTGCCATTAAATTAATAACACTTAATTGCTGTTTCATTTAGTCTAAAAAAAGCAAACTTCTGACTTTCACCTACTCTGTGTTTTGTGATTGCTATTTCAGCACATAAATACATTAATTTTGACTTCAGACTGACTGACTTAAAGATGGTATTTTCTTTCATAAGAGCCTCTAAGGCCACACTGGTAATGCACGTTTAGCTGACAAAAAGCCCCAAACCACTTTCAGACATCTACAAACTTGCTATTTTGTACCCCAATATATGATTCTATAGGATTCCCATCAAAACTATGTATCTAAATTTAAAAAAAAAAAGTTATCACAGTGCTTTGAAATTGTCCAAAGTATTTATCACTATAACAGTATGTAATGCATTTTCTCTAAGTCACTAAAAGAAATCTAGCCTTTGGTGTGAAGTGGAGAGAGTATTTGTTAGGGATCCATATGAGATGGTAGGAGATTATTGAGGTATCTTTAGCCATCACTACAGGGATAATCACTTTTTTGGTGCAAGAAGTAGGAACCATTTAGGAGAGGCAAAGAAGAGAAGGATGAACTAGACAGTTTTCACTACAGCAAAAAGTAAAAAATGTGTCTCTCTAATTCTTTAATGTATTGGCAAGCTAACAGTGGAAGCTTTGTTTTGCCAGAACCAGTCAGATGAGGGAAGAACGTGACAGAGGGAGTATTGGTGTGAGGATTATGTACAGATAGGCATGTTCTGAGGGTACTGTGGGGTTATGGATTATCTACATCCAGCCAGGAGATGGACCTATGAATAGCGAGAACATCTGCTCAGTGCTCACAGGCAACCAGAAATGTAATGCTAGCACATAAAAGCAAAGGACTCAAGAATAACTCTTCAAATATTTAAGATACTTTGATATTAGTGGGTGGAGCATCATGGCACATAGCACACAGTGTTCAGGATTAATCAAATACTGTAGAGACAAGTTAAGTTTTGGGAAATGGAGATCAGGATCAGCCCGTCAAAAAGAACTGAAAGCACAGAGAAGCTTTGAGCAATGAGAAGGTGAGAACATGCAGACATGAGGTTGTTTAGATGTGGCAGCTCTTAAGAAAGGAGTCTTTAGTCAGCATTCCTTGGAACTAAGGAATGCCAGGCATTTACAGTGGTTGAAGAGACAAGGCTTCACCTGAATACCCTGCAAACAGATGCGGCATTTGCTCTGGTACTAGAGGCCCAGATGTAGTTAAAGCATTCTCTTGTTTCCTTCAGTGAAACTCTTGTGTGATTAGACCCAAAGTGTATCTTCTGCTCATTGACTAAATTCTGAAAAGAGGATTTTATTTTATTAAACTGCAGACTAATGATTTCAAACACATTGAAAAGGGGCATATTTCCAAAGCTCCTTCTGTGTAATCTGTCTGTTAAATAAGATCTTCCTGACATCCTAAAGGAAATGACATTATATTTAAACATGTTACCTGCTGATCTACTAGAGAAGCAGGCCAGAAGTCTTTTCTGTTTGGTTTGTGTATGCATGTGTGTGTGGTTGTTTCATGGCTCCTGGGTAATGTTATCCATATTTTTCTGTTTGGAGAATCACTTTTCCCTATGCACTCACCAACCAACATGAAACCACCTAATTATATTTTCATAATCCTGATTAAAAACCATCTAAATTATCCTGCTTGATGTACTCAAAGAGTTTGTTGATTGCTTTTTGATGTGTATTAGAGCTTTTTGCAGAGCCACATCAAATGGTTTGCTTCACAATGAAACAAAAAAATCTTGTAATATACATATGCACATCTTTAAAAAAACATATATAATTTATATTCTGCTAATTAAGCTACATCAAAACCAAGTCTATCACCATGAAATAATTGTGTAAAAGCTACTCACCTATTACAAGAACATTAATTTCCACTTTGCCTTTTTTCCCCCAAATATCGATTTTATCTTATACAAGGCAATTCAGCATTTCAAAGCCTCAGAGTCTCAAAGTGTTTTTCCACCTCCATGGAGACCTTAAATCTTGAATACAAAATCAAGTTTTAGAATAGAAAACTCAAGTAAATAATATTTTCATGCAGAATATGTGCCTTCTGCATAATGGATCACAAACATTTTAATTTTTCCTCTGTTGTTTTCACATCTTAAATACGCCACATCAAATTTTGAGAAAAGTTCTGTCCACTGCAGCTAAGGGGTTGATAAGAGGAGGGGGGAAGGGAGAAGGGAGTTTGCAGAAACCCTGATCCTGGGTTTGAGACTGATCCATGGTCTGTTTTACCAGGAGACCATCTCAGTGTTCAGCTGTAGGTTTGGTGCCAGTCTGGTTAATCATGAACATTGTCTTAAGATAACATTATGCATCAGAATTTAATGGAGGCTAGAATTCCTCCAAGCCATGAAGGCCAACCAAGGCCAGTTTTGGTGGAACTTTCAGCAACCTGATCTAGTGGAAGTTGTCCCTGCCCAGGACAGGGTGGGTGGAACTAGGTGATCCTCAAGATCTTTTCCAGGCCAAACCATTCTAGGATTCTATGACTTCACTAGGTCAGCTTATAAACACACTGGAGTTCAGACTCACTCCGTGGTTGTCCAGCTCCAATCACAAAGTCAGCATTCATTAAATAATAAAAATAAAATACTATAGGAAAACAATTAAATAATTCAAACTCTGCCTACTTGATATCAAATCTGTTGTCATATCAAATATTCATGTGAAATAAATCTGTAGGTGTGTCTGTATGAATGGAGTGCAAGGGCAAATATTGATGCTTTGTTACAACTTGACATCCAGTGCTCTAAGACAAGAGCCCAGAGGATGATTACACATGCAAAAGTGTCCCCTTTCAATGTCGCCTTCCTTAGCTGCATGTATGTGTGTGTGTGAAGACTGTCTCTCCTCTCCTGGAAACCTGTAACATACCACTTAATCTGTAGTATCAGTGACAGCTATGGGGTATTCAAGTACGGCTCCATTCATCCATGTGTTTCCAGTTTGACTTTCAGTAAATGTTTAATGATCCTTTTCAATTACTGGACCAAACAGTATTTGACAAGAATGCACCTTGTCTAATACTAGCACTTAGACAGGAGTGCATTTTTTAGATAGCACTTAGCATCCACAATGTTGTCATGACATTTGTGAATATACTCTCAGGTTGATCTTAATGACCCCATTACAAAGGTCTTCTCACGCCTTGCCGCGTTATTGTCTCTCTTTCCTTGACTTTACTGATAAAGAGCTGCCAGAGTTCATATGGGAACACTCCTACATTTAGTGTCCTGGATTCAAGCCCTAAAGGATGCTGGCTTTGCTGGCAAGGCTCTAAGTACCATTGGAGAGGAAACTCCGTGTGAAACCATTGACAGACCCTTTGGATTCTCTGGCTGCATCTGATCTCACCCAAGGCCATCTATAGAATGCATCCTGCTCCTGTGTGTTGTCTGCATCCTCAGCTTCCATAGAGCAGAATGATTTCAAGAGCACTGTGGTCTCACTCTGGCTGCTGCTCCTGAGCTTGATGTCCATGGGAGTTAGGGTGTGCAGCAGGAGAGACTGTCCCCTACAGGGACTGAATGGGCCCAGATGTCAGGACACAACCTCCACAGATGACACAGGTATGTAAAATAAGACAGAACAAGGAATGTTGCTATTAAAATGATATGGCCAAACACTTGGCAAGTAGGCAGTTAAATAAGACACGGTGGGATATGGCTACAGAGCTGTGACTGCTTCTTTACCTGGCATCCAAAGATACTTTCTGTAGTTCTGAAGAAAATAATTCTGCCTTTACCATTATGGCCATTTTATCTCTCTCTTAACTACCTTCCCTTCGGTCCATCAAGGTATGAAAACAAATCATCTGCCTGACCCCTTCCTTCACAGTAATGATCAAACAACAGGACACAGCAGCCCCTTGATGGGTTTTGAAGGTGCTCTCAGAGCATGCCTGGTGCAGCCTGGCCACACCAAGTTCCTTGTAAAACTCTCTGAAGGCCTCACCGTGTTTTAAGAAACTTGTGGAAAAGCAACCATCACCATTTCTATCTTGCATCAGCCTAGGGGTTAGAAAATGGGAAACCCACACTCAGTTTCTATCCTCTTTGGAAAGAATTCAAACACACTTCTAGTCATTAGACTATAGGTTTTTCTGGGAATGCTTTACCACTCTTCATGAAGCTGCACCACTGTGCAGAAAAATGGTTTGAATTCACAGAGAAAAGGAGAAAAGGCAAGTGAAAGCATGACACCCCAGGCTAATGATTAGGCAGCTTTTTTGGGAATAGGAGGAGGTGGGCTCCAGTCATCCCTCCTGTTTTGTACTTTAGCTCATGCCTGTTTTATATCATGTCCTCATTCTTTCTGTTAAACTGGTGCATTTTGGTATTTTGAACAAGAAATTATAGTCTGGCGCCTTCCTACTGGGCATGCTCACAGTTTTCTGCCTATGCTGTGATTTTATGCTGCATGTCAATGAAGGAAGCTGAAGTTTCTCATCTCTTTCCATTTATATGAGCTGGGATCATGGCACAATGAAAACTTCTTTTTGTCAAGTTTCCCATCTGCCATGCTTTGCTCCCCGCCTTTTTCACAGTGTCATCTTTTTTAAGATCACATCAGAGCTTCTGGAACAGCCATATTTTATCAGGATCTCTCAAAAGAGAATGAGTCAGACCACCTGATTTTATTTTGTTAAGTTCATTTTTTATTTGCTGAGTTTAGTTCAGATATGAACACATCTTGTCCAACTTATCTTTAATATAATACAGATGCTGGCACAGACACTGATCTTGGTTACACTAGTGTAAATCTGGGGACATGCCAATGGAGCGCTGCCAAGGCCATATTAAAATTTCACTTTCAGCTTGACTAGAACTGCTAGCTTCTCAGTAAGCAGGCTGCCGTGGTGGGACAAGCCCCTGTGCCACTTCTCAATAGCTCTGCAATTCTCTCTTGGTTGGAGAACATCACAGATAACACAATACGACCAAAGTCAGACAGGGCCAAAACACTGCTTTACATAGCCTGAGGTTGACTGGATCACTACTTCACATAAGCCTTGACTGATGGGGATAAGCTGGTGGGATTTAACCAGTAAAGAGGGAATAATGAAGTAAACTTTGTATGGATGGCAAGAACCATGGCTAGTCAATGTGTTTATCACCTGGCTATTTCCCCAAGTCATACTGTAAAATAGAGAAATGAACAGTATCAAACCTATCCAAACCATATTTGCTCAGAATTAGCACATACCGCAAAACTTGTACTGGGAAAAAGCAACTGGATGCTGTTATGGCTTTTCCCAGAAAACAGGAGTTCTATGCATTTCTCCCCAGTTTGTTTTTACTGAAGAATGTGTGTGTTCCAGCATTCTACAGTAAATGTTAAAAATGTAAATGACTTACTGATTTAACCAGTTACCTAAGTACTCTTGTATATGGATATTCTGATGAATTTTCAGGTTTTGGCCCATGCAATGCAACTTTAGAAAACCCAGCTGATAGTAGCTTAGCTTCTTTGAGACTCAGAATAGATAATTTGTACTCTATGTCCAGTGAAAACCTCTGTATTTTTTTTGGTTTTGTACTTAATAGATCTCAAGACTGCTTGGTATCTCTCACTTAACTGAAGCCAGAGCCAATGGTACAAAATGCTTTTAATATGTACTTCATGGTAAATCAGTGATAAATATGGGGCAAAATTGACCCTGCTTCTCTGGCATGAATCATGAGAAACAGGGTTGGCAGAAATGGCAGCCTGCTGTGAACATCGATACCTCTGTAATTAATGTTTTCTGGGACTCTGCTATCTTTAACTAGTTGTCTTTATACTCTTCGCCTGTTTATTTGGTTGTTTATTACTGCTTATGCTCTGATTTGTGAGCGGCGTGGGTTAACAATTCACTTTGTATCATTTCATGGTGGCACTTAGGAGTCCTTGGAAACTTCTGCAAAGAAAACCAGTAGGGTGTGGATTTGGAGTATTTTTGGAGCTAAAATGCCTTCTGACATCCAAGCTTTGAATATATGCAGTGCTTTTGCCATCTTATCTTTATTTGAATCAAGGTTTGATTTGTCAAACATTTTACAAATGTTTAATCATTTCAACAAATAAAACCCACCTTTTAAATACACAGCACACTTTACTGCCAAGAGTAGTAGTCTGGTATGAAGCCAACGCTGTGGATGAATAGGTTCTTCCAGGCCTCCAGGCTTTACATGGATCTTTTGGGACTGCCTTCCTGAAGGTCCCAGGTGTAGCTTCTTGCAAGGCAAGCTCCACAGCTCTGGAGCATGGTGATTGAACCTCTGGCTTCTCTCTTTTCCCAAATGGAAAACCCAAATTCAGGTCTATGTTTCACATAGGCCATAGGAAAAGTTGTAAGACAAAGGTTTCAAAAAGATTGTAAGGCAACTTGAAAGCCCCTGGATGTAAGACCTCAGGGGGAGGTCCCCTACCTGAAGACCTCAGGGGACTTGGGACTTTGAAAGGTGGGTGAACCCTGATGGGCTGTGGAGAAGAGGTCATGCTTTACTTCTCCTAGTAGACACCATGACGGATACACAAATCCCCTGGATTATGACACTTAGGGAAAGTTCGTCAGAAAAAGGCTCTCTGCTGTCATGGCTGGATTGCTACCAGTACCCAATCTCATGAGTTTAAGAATCTTTGAACTGTCCTATTATGCTTTAGGACTGTATTGTCCTTAGAAAAATCATGCCTTTTGCCTCCAGGGTTCTTCTCAGGTGTGAGCCATCAAGAAGTCCATGGGAGCTTTGGTCATCTTTCTCTTGGTGTGTGATGCCTGCCTATCATGGCATCTGGCTCCATATCACTTGGCTGAGTTGCGTCTGTGAGATGGGACACCTCCATACATTTGATGTCTGAACAGAGGATGGGGTATGTGCTTTTCCTGTCACTTAAGATACCCTGCAAAATGTCTGCTTCTCTATGTTACCAAAATAGATGGTAATGCTGTCTTCTGTAGCTGTCACTGCTTGCACCAGATACTGCCGGACTCAGATGAGATGCAGGGCTGGAAGCCAAAGGCCTGGGAGCGGCAGTGGTTTTCCACTCACTGCCAGTCACTAGCTTTATGCCAACAACTGGGACCCCCAGGCAAATTAAGACTCACAGGCAGAGCCCACAGATGGGTCACTCAGGAAGGCACACTGTGGCAGTAAATTTCTTTCTCCAAGAAGCAAAAAAGATTTCATCTTGTTTGCACGAGAGATACTCTCTCTTAACCATGGCAGACAAGTGAGCTTGTGGCCAGGGCTGATGACCCTGTGGTGGTACTGGATAATTGACTGTGCTCCTCTGGTCCCTGCTGGTGAGATGGCGGGGTAGTTTTGACACTGAGGAGGTGGTTTCTTGCATCTCCCAAGCTGCTTTTGGTGAATTGAAAGACTGGGACACCATTTCCAAGTTACATGGATCTTATATCCAGTCAGGTGCAGCACAGCTTCTCTGACGAGGGCATTTCCTAGGCAGATAGTCAAGAAGATCTCTAAAGCTAGTGAAATATTCTGAAATAGAAGCAAGATAATATTTTCTTTCTCATCCTCTATGGTCTGTGGGGAGGGAATAGAGACAGCCACCACTCATTTAGCAACAGCAATTCAATTTTTAAGAAATGGGAAGAGACTGAAAAGTACTCTGTGACTTAGGGTCATTTAAGCAGCACTGAAGCAAAACCTATGATTAGGAGCAGCAATTATTTTTAGATACATTATTACATATTATTCAAATTCATTGCAACTGAAAAATAATGCATCTATCACATTCGTTTTCTATTAATTTTATTTTAAATAAGCCCTACAAATGTTATAAAGAGTTTGAAACATAATTGCTAGCATGACTACCCTATCTGCAGCCAAATAAGCTTTTTTTTTTAATTAGACTTCATTTTATAAATGGAATGTGGCTTGAAAGTTTGAATTCAATCTGTCTCTGCTCAGCACTAAGCCATATACTGGAGAAGTACAGCATTTAAATCTTGACAAGATACCTTTGCAACCAGAAAGGCAAGAGAAAGTTCAGTTCTGAAAAGAGAAGTCTTAGATTCTGGAGAGCAGAGCCAAATCTGTGGAGAAAATCCTAAAACTGCAAATACCGTGGATTTAGATTGATCCTAATAATGCATTTTATTATTTAGATGTAATAAAAGTTCAAATGATGTGAAAAATAGTAAAACCTCTAGTTTTAGAGGGTTGTGAGAGAGTTAGTGAGAGATTGAAGTATTTTTAGACTATGCTATATGAATGCCAATATAGACTGTAGAGTTTTGATAGCTATTCATCCAACATTTACAGAAAGACATTAACAATATATCACCCTTCACTGCCAGCTGCAAACACATATAATCAGTCACAAATTATGTATTTAGATTTTGGGAACATGAGATGTTTTATGTAATGTTATACTGAGACCGTGTGTCCAGAGATAGCGAATAGGAAGTCCCTGGCCTAATCCTAATCTCTTTGATATTTCTATTGACATCAAAAGTGAGAGCCATATGCAAAGGGTTTAACACTGCCATCTGCAGATTGCTATCAGATTTTCTGGGTTTTCCCACTGACACAGGGCTGCCTTTTCACTTAGTAAATCACAGCCGTTAATTTGCTTCCCTTTCCTTTCAGTGCTGGTTACCCAAAAGCCTGCTAGATATCCTCTGATGGAGTTTTTCTGGGAATGCTATACTAGGTCAGTTTTGTCAAAATATCCCTCTTTTCCTTCCTCGTTTCTCATTATTGACCTTTCCACCCACAAGGGGACTCTGAGCAACCAATCTGAGTCAAGCATGAGGCTATTGAAGATGATGTGCACATCCTGTGTTCTAGGGTGACTTAGAAACAGTGAAACTCAGAGCTGATATCTTCCTTGTACTTAATAAAATTGCCATAAGGGAAATACCTTCATTGTCAGAATGACTATGTGAGCAGATGAATAAGGATTAATAGATGTTTTTAATGAGCTTTCTAAATTAGTTATAATAGAAAAGGCATTATGGCATGCTAGTGTCCCTAAAATGCCACCCCAGCATGGAAAAAATGAAAAAAGAGCCAAGATTGGACATAAATGACTGTATAAATATGTAGTTTGAACAGCAGAGAGAACAAACTAGGAGAGTCTGAAGATCACTGCATGAAAGAGCTAATTCCAAACGTGACAACAATGGGATGCCTTAATAAGGATGAGATTTGTCTACACCAAAACCCAGAACCTGATGCAGGAATTTGTGAACCATCAAAAAGCTGAATAAGCAAGTCCATGTGGCACAGTGTAAAGCTGTGAGGAGTTACCAGTTTGGGCTTCCATCTGGAATAGGCTGCACGGATACTGCCCTGAACCTGAGGTGTATAGAGATCTGCCTTGTACAGTGTCAGCTTTGGAGTCTGATCACGTCACTCCACCATACTTCCACTGCTATTGTGGGCAATATCTGCAGGAGAGATACAGACCCAGGCAATTTCCATTCTATTGCAAGCTCTGGTGACTGTCTACCGTGTGGCATTTAACACAAATTGTTTCAGTTCTTTGTTTTCATATCTAAAATTAGGATAAAAGAATAATCATATCCCTTTGTAAAATGTATCTGATTTTTTTTTAAACCCTCATATTTGAATCGCTCTATTTACTAATTTATTCTTGATAAAGATTCTGAGTAAGAATTTTAATTAATAGGGAGGATTGAAATAAATCAGTTTTGGCAAGTTTCACAGTCTATCCATTCTGATATCAAACTGTGTTCTTGCCTACTTCAGAGAGTGGTGTAACTTTACAGGAGAAATTGTTTTTGCGAGGGAAGAGCAGACCTCACAAATGAGATATTAATATTTTCTTCATTACAGCAAGGTCACATACAACTGCATTTTCAAAACCCAGGTGTTCTGCACTTTAGGCAGTAGGTGCTCAAATAGATCTCTGCATGCTGCTCTGGCCAGGAGTATTCAACAGTTATCTTTAATGCTGATCTCTTCTAAAAATATGACCATATAATTACATGCTCAGATACTAAGGATTGTGACGATGGTGACTGGAGGCATGTGTACTGGTTCCCTGCTGGACACTTGGAAATTAGCAGTCCTTGCCTTTACTTCTCAACGGGATTGCTGCAAACATTGGCCTGTCGTTACAGATGGCTTCCTTATTCTCTGCCTAGCAGCAACAGAAAAATGATGCGCCCAATTACTGGTGCCACTTATAAAAAAGTGCACAGTTCATTAGTTTGAATGGGCGTGCAGTTCTGACCCAGTGTGTCATTTACATATTATAATCAGTCATTAGCATATGCTAATCACAACCCTGAGCCTTGCCCTGGCACTTCTAAAAGATGCTGGATGATACTCTGTAGATGCTGCTATCATTGGCTGTGCTCTGAATGCAGGCTCCTGCTTCAAGCAGTAGCCTGGGCTGGTTGGCTCCAAGCTTGGTAGCAGAAGTCTGCTTGTCTCTCTGCAGGAAGGACTGCTAAATCAGGTTCAATTGCAAGCAGAAGCTTTTTGAAGGAAAGCGTGTTGCATGAGGGCAAAGCATATTTCTGAGGACGAGTCATAACTGGCAACCCTCTGTGATCTGCAAGAGAAACCAGTTGAAAATGGATGGAGACCCACAGACCTTTCCTAAACATGACAGCAGTGTCTAGTCTATTCAGCAAAGTAGATACTATCAGAAAAAGGCAAAGTGCCAAACCCCTGGGGTGGTCGTTGAAGTTCTGTATTGCAGACCTTGAAAGTGCCCTGAGTAAAATCAAAACATGTTGAAGCTGAATTTCTCCCATGCCCCACACTTCTAAAAATGTTTTGACCTTGGCTCAGTTCTCTTGCAGTCTAGTCTGCAAAGTTTCATCTACATTTGCTGCAGCTCCTCCCTGGCTTGCCTTCTACCTGCTGCCACAGAGCAGAGAGCAGGGAACACTGTGTGCCCCGCACATTCTGAGAGGGAAGGATTTTTTTTGCTGCCAGCTGAGCCCACTGAAGTGCTTTGGCTGCCTTCTAAGATGGAGTCACTTCCAGAAAGCACCTTGATTTTCTTGTTTTTACTTGAGATTTCAGGCTGTCCCAGTTGGTTCTAGTTAGAGGAGTTCCTTAGATAATTTACCTATTGGGTTTGGCCAGAGCCTCTCACCTTTCCTCCCTGAGGTACATCTGTCATACCTTATAGCATCTTTCCTATTAAGAAATATGTTTACCAAGCATGAGAGCTAAGCATGGGAACTGGAATCCAAGGGGGTTACCACAGCAGAAATGTTGCTGATGTTTTCTTTTCCTTGTGTTGACCAGGGGAGTAGAGCAAGGCAGTATCATCTGGTGTTCTCATGCCTTTTGGGGAACTGTTGCTTCTGCAGGCTGAAAGCTCTGGGTGCAGTAGTACATTTCTTCTACTTCATGCTTACATCTGTCTCCCACTGGATGGTCTCACCTATCACCATGGCTGTCTGGGTAAGTGTGGAAGGTGAAGCATGGTAGATAACTGGTTGCATACACAAATACAGAGCAACCAGTCATTCCAGCCACACTTGCCTCTCCTGTATAATGGGTGGGGGGTTGACTGGAAGTGGTGCTCACCATGTGCTCAGGGCGGCAGCTGCTGGATATCACCTTCTCAGCTCCTGGTGCCCCTGTCCACCACTTCTTTTGCCAGGAGAGGGGACTCACACTCAACATTCAGAAATTACATATTGAACATTTATTAATCACGGGATTAGCAGTAAAATCACAGGATATTAAAACTAGGATATTCTTTGTGGTTCTGGAACCACCAGGGGCCAGGGTCTCCAGGGCTTTTCCCAACAGCATTACAGATTGCTGGACAGGAGGAAGGAAGAGAGGAAGGGAGAGTTCTCACACAAATCTATTGACTTCAGGTCTAGGGTGCAAGAAAACAGAAAACAACTGCTGTGGAATTGATTAAAAAATTTGGCAATGCTGCACATGTTTTTGTCCATGGGTAGAATAAAACATGCTAACAAGGGCTGAGCCTAGCTGAAGCTTTAATTCCTTTCTGTTGGATAATTTTTTTCTAATTCCTCCTGATCCGGATCTCCATTCTGTTATGGAGAGCTACCCACAAAAACACTCTTTCTGTGCATTTTCATCTTTGACTCTGAGAGGATGGCTGTTGCTACATGACTTTTCAGGCAGATTTCACTGCAGCTGAAGTATCCTGTTTTTCAAACAAACTTCTATCAAGTAGAAGTGATTAGCCAAATTAATGTGAAGTTAATGTCCCAAAGCAGCACAATTTGTTCTCAGAACTTCACGCGACATTTAGCTAACAGCTTAAAGAAAGGGTTCCATTTGATAAAGTGATCAGAAAGAGTCACAGCAATGAGCTCGGATATGCAGGGCTTGGTGTAGCTTTTTCACTATCATAAATTAAAGAATAAGTACCAAATGATGTATTTAGCTAGGCAAGCATATGTAGGGAAAAAAAAAAAAAAAAAGGCAACCTGGAAAGTTTCTTGCTGTTTCCATGGTGCATCTTGCAAATGGCAGCTCTGAAGGCCACCAACAGAGAACAGCACTGGGAAAGGAGGGACTGGTTAGGCCTGGGAAGGCCAAAATGCCAAAACTGAGGTGAGAGTCTAAGTCCTTCAGCCCCTGACATGTTAACATCAACAGGCCTTTAATGATATAGCTCTCTGCTCATCCTTATGTAGTAACCTTTCACTTTTGCAAACCTATGTCCAAATCATATTTGGAGCAATACAAGTTCGTTGTAGGACAGTGGATGTCTGTTTCTGAAAAGGCTCTCAGAAGACCCTACCCTAAAGGATGCCAAACACTTGATAGTGATCTTTCTCACAGAATAAATCCAGGGAGAGCAAGACCAGGATGGCAGTTTTTGTGCAGGTGCATTGCCTGAGCTGCCTGGGGAAGCACACACAACACCTGCTCAGGCACTCCTGACTGGAGCTGAACCACTGCAATTAGTCCCTCATTTTAATGAGCAACAGACTCAGTCACATCTTTTTTAAATCACCCCCTAGTGATTTTATCACTTTGAAGTGCTGCTAATCCTCCACTACCAGGAAGATTGTGAAGAAATGGCTCACAGCACTAGCACTCAGGTGTGCTGGGCACCTTGCAAGACCAAGACAGGTCTGTGTGGCTTCTTGTTTATGGATTTTGGGGTCCATTTTTACTGCAAACAGGACTGTCTTGGAGGGATCGTCCCTGGTTGACTGATGACTGTTTGAACTAGGATGGCTCAAGATGGCAGCATGGCCTTCCAGATGGATAGGTTTAGACTAACTCATAGAAATCTCCTCTCAATTTAGACAAGTGTCTTCTTTTCAAGGACATGTTTTTTAAATTCAGCCTTCACATTTGTCCTGTGTTCCTAGGAGTCATCATGTAACTTTGAACAGCATGGCCCATTCACCTCAGCTAATGCAAATGAAGTATAAATAGGCTTTCAGTCTAGTAAGTGTTTGGAGGATCTGTCTGTCTGACAAGCGGAGCTACTCTAGCACTTCAGTATTAAAGAAATCCTGCAAATTAGTATTCCATCAACTACAAAACCAGCAACTTTGTGGGGAGCTTTTAGGAACATATTCCATGGTCAGTTGATGCATATTGGGCTAGAACCAAAAGGTGATTAAGCACCAAAATTAGAAGCCTATGAAATAAGCTGGGATCCCTAGAAAATCAGTGCACAGCTTATTGTAAATTTGATTATGAATTTTTTAGCACTAAGTAGATGAAATTACTGTTAATCACATGTAAAGTGAGACACTGGAACTAATCCACTGAAATTAGTGGGATTTTTGCCATTGATTTCCAAAAGAGCAAGATTGGGCCTACTCTGAGCAAAGAAGGGCAGGTGGAAAATTAATGTCTTGAAGAAGGAAAACCTAGGCCAGATCTCACTATTAAAATGATGGATGGCTCAGTAAGTAACCAAACCTCTACTCTGTTTCTCTCCGTTAAGAAAGCATCATTAGCTGCAAATCCATGCCAAGATCAAGAACCACTTCTGTTAAAAAAAAAAAGAAAAAAAAAGAAAAAAAAAAGAAAAAAAAAAAAAAAGAAGGATAAATTTTGTTTGCATGATGTGTTAATATCAAAAGTCAAAACCCAAAACTTATTTACTGAAGGTGTGCTGATGAAATATTTGGTAACTGGCAGAAGGAGTAGAAATACAGCCTGCAATGGGGTGTCAGTAGAAAGGTTTTATTTGCTGGAAGTGCTGCTGTGGGATGCTCTAGTGTTTTCTTCCTGCCATGGTCAGATGGCATGGATAATCTGCAGAGACAGTGCAGCCTGAAGTCACATAAGCATTCTTACCAGGGGCATAGTTTTATTAAGAACAGCTAATGTGTCCAGGTAGTGTAGGCAGAGCCTCAGAATTAAAAGAAAAATCAGCTGCATTTTAGAAAGAACAAGTGCAAGCTTAAGAAAGAATTTTTTTACTACCTAGCATTTAGCTTTAGTTTGCATTTACTTCCTGTATCATTTGGGAATAAGAAGCATAGTTTATTAATCAATTATTGATGGTGTTGTAGTCCCCTCCATGGCAGGCCAGAATGCACAAATGGCCTTTGCACTTTTAAGGTACGACCATCCAATATTGATCATCATTTCCTGCACTGTTTAACCTCATGGACAAATCATTATTAGCTTACATGTATGGAAGCAGAGATTTTGTAATTCTCCTTTCCCCTTTTCCTGGACTCAGCACAACAACCAAGGGCAGAATGAGGAGAGAAGTTAATAATCACTCTAAGCCGCCTCTGCACCATATTCTTAGGCTACTGGAGATCCTTGGCAGGAATTCATCTTGAGACTGGCTCTGCACTGCTCTAACTGAGCCCTTATTCCTGAGGACTCGTTTGAGCAACACGAGCCATCGGCCAAGGCTTACCAGTCACGCTGTTCCGTCTGTTTTCTCCTGTTGCGTATGCCAAAGCCTGATGGAAGTGTCTTTACCCGGTCTGAGAAATTCCTTACATAAGGTAAATTCTCCAGAGGACCTTTATGCATGATTTACAGCGTCATTATGCTATCATGCAGCCATAAAACCCATAAAGGCCCAAGCACTGAAACCAAGGCTCGCACAGATGCGTGCTTTCCTCTAACCGCTCCTGTGCCTCCAGAAAACGTGCAGCAGGAACTGCCTCTCCCTGCCTTTCCCTGCCTCTCCTTGTCTTTCCCTGCCTCTCCCTGCCTCCACAACCCAACACCACACCCTGGCAGGTCACAGTGTGTTGCCAACCAGCTGCACATTGCATGTGATGCCCCTGAGGGAGAAGAGGGCTGAAGAGCTCCGGGCAGATGTGGGTGTACCTACAATATGGCAAGGTGACAAAGGTTGCATCCAAGCGCCATGGCTCTTCCCTTATCATCTGATGCTGTAAAGTTTTCTCCTGCCAGTAGATAAACCACTGCACAGTCTCAGCTGTCAAAAAGAGAAGCAGCTTGGGAGTCTTGGCAAAAGTGAATTAAACACAACTGCTCAGGTACTGTGTTATGACAAGCATATTTCCATCCATTATTTTCAGCTACCCAACAAGAAATCATTTCAGTGTCACTGGCTAACTATATACTCACTCATTTGAATATAATGACTTCAGTTTCATCTGAAGATTTAAAAGTCCTCTGGGCAAATTGAGTATTTTTTAAAAAATCTTTGTGAATTGAAAAATTTTGTAGCCATGGTTGATTTCCCATTTTGATGGGTATATTGCTTCCTTAGCTATCTCTCAGGCAGAGTATATCACCTGAAGTGTGAAGTTCTATAAGCACAAATTAGTCTTGATACTGAGATGGCTTTTTTTCCCCCCTCTAATTAGTAAAGTTAATTTGATTTAAATGGCAGTTCTGCTGAGGTACTGGTATTTATTCCACTTTCAGTACATGAACATTCTAAAAATGTTTTCAAAATATTAAATGAAGCTATAAGTTTCCTGTGGTCAAGCAAAAAATAAACCCCCACAAATTACTACTTGAGCATATTATTCCCGAACATTTCTGAGAGGGCTTGCTTGGCTTCCTTTACATGCTTTGATTTTTTAGGATTAACGACTTCTCTCATGTGACAGAAAACTTTAAGTCTCAGCTATGAAGACCCAAGAAAAACATAAGCCTCTTTATGAGAAACATGTTATCCTAAGACAGTCTTTTTCAGTCTGGTGTGCTTGCAGACTCCTGTGGGTCCCAACATTCCTACTTTGGGGACTAGGAAGGGTAAGCAAAACCAGCATGCCCACTGCCAATAGGTTTTCATTTGCTGCACAGAGATCCACATCTCCAGTGATAAATCCTTAAGGGCCCACAAATTGAAAAACGTTGAAAATCACCACCCTAGGAATTCTGCTCGTACCTTGGAGCTATCCTTGCTAATTGGGCAGAGCTGACAAGCAGGTCCAATATGGTGAAGAGAGATCCCCAGATTATTAACAAAATGATGGCATCTGGAAGTTTTGTGGAGCAATAGAGGCACAGCTCTAATCAAGCACTTTTTCAGCCTCTTGTATAGCCCATCTGTTACAGATTTAGCATATTATATATAATGCCCTCAGCAACTGACTTTGATGTATGTTCGACTGTGAAACTTCTTTTGTAACTAACATAAAGAAATTATTGTTTATTATCTGCTAGGTCCTTAGAATGGAATCTCTGCAACAGTCACCAAAATAAATGATCTATGTTTTCAATATTTATGAAATATTGGTATCAGATGGAATTACTCTGTTAGCCAAAGATCACTAAAGTCATGGAGATTTTTTCTGGATTTCAGTAGAATTCTAATCTTGGCCAAATGCTGCGTAAGACAAAGGAGGCGTTTTTAACTTAGGATACTGAGATTTTAGATGAAAAATGGGAAGCAACTATGTTTCTATTGATACAAAATGATTTATTGTAAATATTAGAACACATTTTATTGCAAAGTATTGAAGCAGCCTGGTCATTTTTATTCCCCTTTGCTTGGGGAAGCACAAAAAAAAGGGTGAGGGATGTGTCCTGGATGAATTCCAATTTGGGAAGTTACATTTTGCTTGACCCTAATTTCACCTGGCAGTGCCAAAAAAGAAGGAAAAAAAAGCCTCCAGTCCTAAATCATCTGCTGTTTCTGTAACTCTTAATAAGTAGGTACATATGATTTCCTTTAGTTCTGGGGAAAACAGATCTTTCTTTGCAGGCCCTTTATTAAGTTATAATGATTTCATTTTCTAGAATGAGAAACATTCTATAAATACAAAATAACTGCCTTGAGAAGCCCTTATTTGTTTCTAAGCTAGTCTACACCTTCAGAATCTGATATTACTGTAATATAATCTCCATCTCTTCAAATTTGTTTTCAGTGTTTTACTTAGTGAAAAGTTCCTTCCTGTCCTGGTTTGGGACAAATTTGTGAGGAAATCTCTGAAGGGGTTTCTCTAGAAAGCAAATTCAAGTGGCCTGAAGACAAATCTCCTTTGAGAAAAGTGGAAAAAACTCTTTATTTAACAAGCAAAGTATTCACAGACATGAATAATATTAAACAATGGAACCTCTCATTGTTCTGAAGAGATGGTAAATTCAGAGAGAGAGTCCTTGTTGTGGGGAGTAGCTCAGCTCACTCAGTCTCTCATCCGTTCCTCCTGTGCTAGAAAATGCCATGTCCCGGCCCCGGTGGGCCACAGGTGTGAGCTCCCAGCATTTATATGGATTTTCAGTCCAGAGCAGGGCTGATCAGTTCCAAGAAAAAGAAAAACCACAGTCTGGGGAACTTCTCTGCCTCAGCTAGCTAAAAACTAACTAAAAGCAAAGGAGAAATCTCTCCTGCTGTCCGTGCTGCAGACAGCAATCTGTGAGCTGGAATGCGGGGGAGCAAGTGCAGTTTCTGAAAACAAACTGCACTTCTTCTCCCCTCTTTGCTCTTGGAACCAGTCTTAAAGGTGCAGAACTTAATAGCCAGCATAAGCTGAACAGATTGAGGATACAAGCATCATAAACTCACCCCAGGATACTCCCCTTGTTCTCCCTCAACTAGAATTTTCATTTCATTCACAGAAGACTTGTCTGGATTAGTTGTGTGGCAGACCAGCTAGGATATCAGCATTTGTCCCTTACTACTGCCATGGCTCCTCAAGGACAGTTGCCAAAGCATCTGCAAGGACGCGACTGTGCAAAGATCAGGAGACTACCCCTGGTTTCCTGGCGGTGGCCTACAGAACCTGGCAGAGCGTTTTGCTGGTCCAGGGGCTGCTCAAGCCTGTGAAGTGCTAAGCTCAGTGGGTTGGGAATGCCTGTTGAAGGTGAGGCTTCAGCAAATGGATTTCTTCATGTAGCTGTGTCAGGAAATCTTTCCCTTAAGCTTTTGACAGGAAGGCTGAATTGCTGTGATCTCACATGTTGTTCCCCACAATATCCATCAGTGCTCCTGTTACAGTGCTAGGAGCAGGTGACAAAGGAGCGTGAGGACTATGTGCCACATGGTATCAAGGGCCCATCCAGCCCACCAGGCCATGCACATGTGCTGGGAGGTTGTGAGCGTGTCAGAGAGGAGCACACAGCCCCAGCACTGTACTGGGCACTCATGTTGCTTTCAGAAGCTCTCAAAAGTTTGTCTTCTTAAAACCAATGGTCATCAAATGGAGATTAAAATAAACTGTTGTTCATAATCCTCCAGAATGAGGGCTACCAAGACTTAGGACTAGAGTGCCCTTCCAAGGTAGCTTTATATCCAGTTTTAATTTCCCTGAAGCTAAGTCACATTAACGTATCTCCATGTTTCTGCCCTAGTGATGCAATCCAACAACTTTGGATTTGAAACTTGAAAAATAAGAATACATTATGCACTCACTGTTTAGTTTTTGTATGCGTGTTTTTATTGTTTACAGTTAAAGCAGGGCAGCTTTGCACTGGAAAATGTCACCAAGTCATTCACTGTGCTGAGTTCTTACATTCATTTGGATATAATAGACTTTAAAATTGCCCAGTTTTGATTTACAGACATAAATTAGTAATAAAAATCCCTAATTACTTTAAATACTTTGTGATGACAATAAAATGGTAAAGGGGACTATAAATGGATGGAAGAAGAGAATATGTTCCCATTAATATTTATGCATTTTTCTGGTTTCAGTTATCTCCCTGTAAATTTTTTGAATACCTGAAAAAGTTCTTGTCCTTCATAAAGGAACTCTGTGCATCTCCCAATTAAACCATCTAAACAGCACCAACACTTTAAGCATATAAAAACATATATTCTGTTTCTTCCTTATCATACTTCTTTGGTTTCTGAAGAGAGAAAACAAACGCTTTTGCTAAATAGGGAAAAAGAAAAAAAAAACCAACAACTTAGATTGGTTTTAAAATATTCTGGACTGGGGGAACAAAGTGAGATTCTTTACCAACCAAGAAATATGTCAGATATTAATTCATAGATTTATATAAAAGGACAATACAAAAATGTATGTATAGTCTTGTGTGGCATTTCCTTATGCTCCAAGTTCATAAATTAATATTAATCCCAAAGTTCAAGAAAACTGAAATAGAGATGTACTTAGATTGCTGATAGTTTTTGAGAGAAACTTGCAAAGATCAGTATCATAGATTTTGATGTGGGGAAGGGGTTTGCAAAGAGATAGTATTGACTTTCAAGCATTCTCTCCGTGGGCAGTGGCAAAACAAGAACAGAAATTGCTTATGACATGCCTTAAAGCTCAGAAAGTATTTGAAGGGATCTATTCATCTGAAACAAAGAAAAAAAAAATCACTGAGTAATTGATTTTTACTCCAGCATAAAAACATTTTATATTTTGGGGGGCTTTTGCACTAGGTTTTATTCAGTGATTGAGTACCAAACAAAGATAAATTAAGTCATTCACACTCAGGAGCTTCAGAAGTGAAGTAGTATAGTGGTACAGTGTTGGGCATAGACAGCTAGCCTTACACAAAGTACGTTTTCTTGCTTTCATAGGAAGAGCACAAAAAGAGACAATTTTATCCAGTTCAGCAATTAAATTAACAAGTGGAATGAGTATACATTAATAATACATAAATGAGATGCTTTTCACCACCATCATGACAAAATTTTATGAGCTTTTAGGTATTTATTATGGTGGAGTCTCAATATGAAATATAGCTCCTAGGACCCAATGTCAAATTTAGGGCTCTGATTTTCTGCCCAGGTTCCTCCAGTCCTTATGGATGCAAATCACAGTTCTCATGCATGCTATTATTTAAATAACATTGTGTACAATATCCCATAGAAGAGTGGTAGAGTGCTGGAATTATCTCCAATGTGTGCATATCAATATTTGAATCCTCTTTATATTGCTGGATCTAGCAGAACACTGTATAAGTGGATCCTGACTGGCTTAAACTGAATGTCTCTCTAGCCTGGGAGCCTGTGGTTGACAAAGCCAAATAGGGAAACACTACAAGAAAGTGTGAAGGAATTAAATGGAGTTTGTGCTGGGATATACTATTTAACTCTGACATGGTGGTCTGGGGTTGCTTGGTTGCTTATTGTCCACATGGCCTCCTAAAAAGTCAGCAGAAATAGTACCATATGGGCTGAGGCTGCATCTCAGCCGTGTTTTGATTGAAAGTAGTAATCAGATTTTTACAGAGTTTTCAGTTGTCTCCTTTTACCATCTACTGGTTTGACTCACAGTGTGGCTTTGGATTTCTTTGAGAGCAAACTGAGTAAGAAACTCTCCTCTGGGTTCATATTAGATGCCCTCAAAACCCAGATGGAGTCAGGAGGCTACAAATAACTGACTGGTGCTTTGAATGGCTTTGAAACACAGGAATGATAAGGAAGTTTAAACCAGAGGACCAGGCTGAATCTAACCTGAAATAAAATCCTGTAATTGTATATAGTGTAAATGCAGAGACTTCAATACCAATCTCTCAGGCTACGACTGAGAGGGCAAAGCTGCAATTCTTTCTTGAACTACTGAGCTGCAAACCAGGCTCTTTCCACTATCCTTGTTGAAAGAGACTTTAGAATAAGGAACTCCATAAAAACCGGTACTGATGGGAATTCATGAACCCATGTAGCAGCAGTTAATATTAACCAATATTACCTACATATCCATATCTCAGACATAATTTTAGAAGCTGCCATCTTCTTGTTCACTGAAATAAAATTTAGCTAAGAAGTATATAGCAACAAAATGAAAAAGGACAAATCTCTTTTTTTCTCTCAATATGCTCTACACAGTTTACCAGTTAGTTTAGTTGACATTGAATTTATTGAAATCCTGGAATGAATCCACTGACAAAATTAGATGAAATAGTATTTATACAGCAGGGGAGCGGGTTTCAAGTACTGGTTTTTACCTAATAACCTTCTTCAGAGAAGAGGAAATAAAACCACACAGCAAAAAGGGACTGCCCAGTTACAGAGTGGCTGTAGAGACCCCTTTCCATGACGTGTAGTTACATCCTGGACTTCAGAATTCCCCGGTGTGGCATCTGGCATATGTGGAAGGGTGTATGTACAGGCAGACTGGCATGTAACCATCTAGAAACCAGCTGATAATGCAAGATGTATTGTAAGCTACTGTTGCTCTGAGCAGCAATAACTAGCTGTCTGGCTTAGGGAATTGTAGGGCACCAATCACTGTAGATTCTAAGTGCCAATAATGCTTAACATTTATTTTACACTTTACAGAGTTAAAGTGCTGTAGGAACATTAGCTAATTAATTATTGCATCTCCCTTGTGAGGTGGGTCGGTTGGTAAGTATTAGTCCCATGTTACAGATAGGAAAGCTGAGATGCAGTGTTTTCCCCTTTTATTTCTCTATTGTATTCCATAAAGCCCCAGACACTCTCTAGACGAGTTTGCTGCAAGTTACTTGCTCAAAGTCACTACTCAAGTTGGGGCCCTGAGCAATAGTATAAAATTTGACTTCAGGTTCCTTCTCTCTTGCTCAACCCTCCACACACAATGCAGCCTGTTTCTGCATGGTAAGGAGACTGTTACATTGCACACACACACACACACACACACACACACAAAAGCAAACCAATCAGAGCTAGAGTAAAAAACCCGGTTCTCTGACAGATCTGCTCAGTCCAGAACTCCAAACAACAAATCTGGGTACTCTGCTACCTCTACTTCAGGTTTCCCGTATAGCACCAGAAAGAGGGTAGGTCTGCAATGCCTTTTGAACAGGCATCCAGAGGCACCTGCAGAACCTTGCATGAAGTGTGGGCTGTGCTTCTCGGTTAACTTGCTGCTTGGGAAGCCCAGAGCAGTGACAGGATTGGGATACCTGGAAACTCAGCAATTTGTCAAATCTCTTTGTACCATTCAGCATCCAAGTCACTGGAAGAGGCCCTTAAGTCAAAACACTGACTTTTGTTGCATGAATACATATTCTAGCAGAAATCTGATTTCCATTGGGCTTGAGGTTTTTTGGGAAGAGCTGTCAGGGTCTTGTGAGAACTTGCTAGAATAACCAACACCTTTTCCATGTTTGGTGTTTTTAAAAGCGAAAGTAATCCATCCTTTGACAGTAAATGCAGAATCCCTGTACTTTGACTTGTACAGGTTATGTTTGGCATTGGGAAAGTATCAGTCCCAAGAACTTAGCGAACATAAATCAGGTTGCAAATAATCTGATGAATACTGGGTTAGTATTTGCTAGTCACCTTTTGATAAGCCCAGATTGTACTTTCAGCCTCACCTTGCAGTTGTTTCCACTGAACGTGATTTAGCTTTTTCATTCTTAGCTGTGAGTCTGATCTAATCACACGCTTCTAACAGTTGATGTTTCAAGAAATCCCCAGGATTCACAAGACCCGGCAATTTCAAAATGCAATTCATAAAGCTAATTGCAATTCTTCATGTAAGTGAAACTAATTACATCTATGTACTTGACCTTTAAACACCAGTTTTGTTTTCTCTCTGAGACTTTTGTGGTTTTAATTTCTTCACCTCTCTGTTTATTGTTCTTAATCAAATTGTGCCCTCAAGTGATTAAGAACTCAAATTAAGGTTTATACTTTTCTTTAAGTATGTGATGGATAGAAGAGTGTTAATGCAAACACTTTCAAGGCAATATTTAAAATATTTAAATTATTAGTTTGACTGATTTAAATACTTCTTCAAAGTGCTAATGAAACAAATACTGTATTATGCTAGTAGACAAGCTCCAATAAGGAGAGTTTCCCTATAAAATTATTATAGATAATGTAATAGCAAGGTGCCTTCCCTGATTAAGCAAGGTGTAAATCAAAAATATATAATGAAGCGTGCACTTGATATTAAAAATCTCTTTAAATAAGATAAAGTCTAATCAGTAGCATAGGCAGGCTTATAAAAAAATAATTTAACATTATGATCTGACAGCAGCCTTTGAAAAACCACTTCTGGTAGCTTTCCCTGGCACTCACTAAGTATTGGCAGCCTTGGCAAACTGGCAGGAAAGAACATACACAAATTATCTAATTTAAACATCTGAGTCACTGTGTGTTGGTTCCGCCAATCTTTGCCCCCTACCCTTGGGTTTTCTTGCACCGTCCATCACCGCTATACTGGGGATTGGGCTGGTGCCTGCAGCTAATGAATACTGCATTGCCTCCCCTCGTTTCATCTCACCTATCGAGATGGAAATGCGAAATACTGTACATGTGTCTCATCCTGCCTCTTACCATCAGCATAACCGTGAAGCAGTGTCAGCAAGGGGGAGGCTTGGATGGATGGATGGGCTTGGGCTGCTCTCCCTCCTGACCTGGTGCTTCTACTGGAAAGCTGACACCACTTACTGTGGGCAAGTTGTAATATGGTTTGTTTAATAGGGTAAATCATGCTTTTAGCACTGGAAATAAGATGTGGTGGAGACATGTTGTCATGGTTACTTAGCCATTTCCCCAGAGTCACAACACCAGTGTCCCAGAGGGGACATAATTCTATTTCATGCATATGCATGAGGCTAGCAGGTGCTTTGGCACTTTAATTATATATTTTTTAAATGGCTAACTGTAAAATTGTGACAGAAACACAGAGTAAAAAGGATAAGAAATGATCTTGGAAAGCAAGCAATAGGATTGTCAAGAAAAGGAAAAAAAATGGTCCAGGTTTCTGAAAGCCAATGCCAGAATTTAAAATAAATAAATATGTTTCCTAATTATTTAGGACAGTCAAGGAAATACTGAAAGTTAAAAGCTCTGGGTAGGAGGGCATGTGAAAGAAACTTTACAAACTGATTTCTTCTATGCAATTTTCCTACTGGAAAGCTGCTCAGCTCTTGGAAATGGCAACAGGAATGTAAGAAAGACAAGATTTAATAAAATATTAATAACTCTTAAATAATTCAGAAAAACCCCCCAAACAACAATAAAACATGTAACCACAAAAAATATTGGCAAATGATTGATATAATCAGATTACTCCTTTCATGCCTATTCAAGAGCTTTTGTAAGTTAGTACACTTTATTTAGCTGCTACCTCCCCATGTTACTCATGACCCACCAGCTCCTGCTGTCCCAGATGTTAATTATTGTCCTTCAGGTTTTTTTAGCTCAGTACAGCTAAAGTCAGAGCTGTACAGAATATACAGCTTTAAGTCAAAATATCCTATAAATACAAGGAGTTCCCAAAGTATCTTCAGATACATCAGCTGCTGTGCAATTACTGTATATTCAAATATTATACAAGTCTGTATTTTACAGGTAGCTGATTAAACATTGGCTAATGAGTCCAATAATAAGAAATAAAAAAATCTGTAAAACTTCTGCATACTGATACCTGTTGGACACAAAAGGTTCATGCTGAAATAACAAACCTTTATCTCTAGTTTGCCTTATATGTCTTTCCTACTACTGAAACACAGCTGATCATGTTAGGGATGTTTTGGACTGGACTAAAGATTTCTGGAGTTGACAAGAATAAACCTACTCACAGAAGGTGAATAAGCCATGCAAAATTTTTCTGAATAGTGTCACACATCTTTTTACTATACCTCCTATAGAGGGTTGGGGAATCATTATTTAATGATTAAAACTTCAAATTTATTTTTTATTTGGTGGGATTGAAAATTAGTCTCTTCACTATTTTTGTGAGTGACTTAAGTCAGATGAGGCATTATTTTGTTTTGAGGACATTCACTTGGGATTTGAGATGGTTTTATTCTGTTATTTGGAGATATAGAGACACATGATCTATCTGTCTCTTTTCTCTCTTTCTCCTTCTTCCAACCTAATTCTTGCCAAAATTGATATGTTTCAAATACAAAGTATTTTCCTTTTGACAGAAACTGCATGCAAGTCAATGATTTTTCAGATCTTTTAACTCTATCTGGGTTTATAGCCTCGAGCATCTTTTATTAGGAGAAACATATCAGACTCTGCTTTCATGGGCATTTGGTTCAGCCACATTCAGCAGAGTATTGTTGAGTTTTTTTACCTCATGTCACCTCACAGGACCTGCAAACAGATTCAAGAAAGAGGGAGGAAAAAGCAGGGGTAGAAAGAAGAATGAGTTGCTTGTATCAAGAAAAATGTTTGTGTAACTGCAGGTTTTGATAGAGCAATGAAAACATGGCCTCTGAAACACTTTACTTCTGAAGAAGCTTTCACTATTCCCAGGTCCTTCTTTGCCCAGTAACTGCAATTCCAGAGTGAATTCAGGAGGCATAGGAGCCAAACAAGTCACACTTATACTCAAGGTAGAAACATCCATAATCAATGGAAGTGTGGACTGAAAATGTTAAGAAGCATTGTTTTCCCCTGTTGGAGGTTTGCCCAAATGTTTATATTGTCCTGGGAATGTTTCACGACACAGCATGTGATGCTCACACAGGTTTTGATACAGTCTAAGGCTCAGTGTTCATTATGAGAGTTCTTCTCCAGAAAAAAATAATCTCTGAAAATATCTCAAGATATATTCATTTTTTGAATATTAGAAGCACTTTCTGAGCTCTGTTGTGGACCTGAAGCCTAGGAAGTAACTTGGCCATTCTCTATGCAATTCTAGGCAGCCAAAATAAGTGCACTGATGGTGCACATACTGCTGGTGCAATGCTGGTGCACATGTAAAAATACATGTGTTCAACACAGCCAGAAGACCAAAGAAGAATAGTCTGAGATACACTGCAGTGCTCGTTTCATAGAGCAGGAACTTCCTAAGAGGAACATACCTACATTTATCCAATACCTCTGGGGAAGAAGCGTAGTAACACTTCTCTTATTGTAGTGCCAAATGTTAAATAGATTGCATACTGCTCAGTTTTAGAAGAGATTTCTACAAAGGAATACTCAAAAAAAGAGTAATTTTCCATTGCTATGACAGCTATCCACCAAAGGAATTCAGGCAAACCTGAGTGGCTGTGGCCACATTTCCTTGTGTTACAGATGTATGGGCACTGCCCTATCTCTGCTCCAACATGCCCTGGAGTGTTGGCTGGAAGTTACTGCCCTCTAGGCCTTAGCAGCAGAGCTGCTCCCACAATTCCTCTCTGGCTTGTGCGGGTCCAAAGAAGCCACTTTAACTGACTGAACTGGATCTTTGCTAGCACAGCTGGGTATTAGTGAGTCAGGTTAGGAAGAGCTCATGGAGCCCTACTGAAAGGTCTGGAGAGGCACTGTGCTCCTTCAGAGGCAGGGACTGGGCAGCTGGATTGCTGTAAGGGCAGGAATCCACTGAGATGGCAATGACCTGAGACAAGGAACATGTCCATTAATTCTGGGATGGAAGCTGAGTGAGCCCAGGATGTAAGTTCTGTTGCTGTCAACAGAGCAGGATTTCATCCCTTCTATGTAAATATTTTGCACAAGGGGCCTTGGGACCCTCCAGCCGCTCAAAAATAAGAACAAGAGCAAGAACTTTTGGCTAATCAAAGACTGAATCCATCTTGCAATGAGAAGTGTGAGCCTCTGTGACACCACAGCATCCCCTTCTGCTCCTACACGGGCCAAGTAGTCAACATGCAGAATACAAAACTTAGAAGGACTGGAAATCAAAACTGCCCTCTTGCATCTGCACCAGCGAATCCACCTCAGGGGCACATAGCATCCCAGTTACTACTATATTTAGGCACCTCATATACTTATTTTCAGAACTACTCCATGGAATGAGGCAGTGCTGCTAATCCTGCAGTTCTTGCAGCTCAGTTAGGAGATATGGGTGCTCAGTGCCACACAAGTAGTTTACCCTCAGGCCTTGCTCTCCCACGATTTATTCTAATGCTTCCATGCTCAAGACCATGTCCCCTCTCACCAAATGTTTTACAGAAAGAGGATTACCTTGTGTGCATCATATTTTAACTGCATGAAAAGAGATCACATTCAAAGCCACCCTAGAAATCTGTACTATTGCGCTAAAAGCACTACACAGAGTTTTTGTGAAGCTCTTCTAATGAGAGAGACAAAAATTGCTGTGATAGATAAAAGAGGAAGATGTTGCTGGAGAAGCATTGTAGGAGGTCAAAACTCGACACTGATGATGAGGGGCTGGGCTTCAGAGGGGCCTTTCCCAGCTCCTAAGCAAAAGGAAGTGATGGCTATTGTATATTGCTGGAATGGGCTGTTGGATTTGCACATTTAACAACACCTGATGCTGGTTCATGCCCAAGCTGCTCAGGTGCTACCTTTCTGTAAATACAACCTTAAATTAAATCTCATGAAAATCTGAGATACAAGTGAAGAGTTTTGCAGGAGCAAAAGTGAAGCTAACTAGAGCATTATAGTCTCCTATAGCTGAAAACTTGAAATAAACAATGGAAAAGTCAGAAAAAGATCTTAGGAAGTTCCTATTCTACTCCTCTGTCTTTGTAACTCTGTGGTATCTTGCCCTGTTTATTCCACCTCTGACATGGACTTAAGGATCTCTACTGAAAGAAATTCTGCAACCTCAATGAGCAGTTTCTCCCATTTCATTACAGTACTGGTTAGAAAGGATTCCTAAAGTCAATAATACTTCTATTATTCAACTCATTCACCATGGATATGGCAGACCACTCTTGTGCCCTGTAATAACCTTTTACATATCTGAGGATTGGTGTTAAATCCATTCTCAGCCTCTTCTTTAGATTAAGCAATACTTTTAAGTACTTTTAATACTAGATTTTAAAATCTTTCTTCCAGAGTCACCTTTTGCTCACCCCTTTCCTCCTCTATGTTGATTTGTTTGGGTTTTTTTTCTTCTTCTTTTTCAAAGTTACCTACCCTGTCCCTACCCAAGGCTATACACAGCATTTCAGGCAAGATATCAGTTCTGAGAAGAAATAGAAGACTAATTTGTGATAGAAAAAATAGGATTTTGATAAAAATTGCACTGAAGATTTAACTGCCACTTGCCGTGTCATTCATTGCACTGCGCTGAGGCAGACCTTTACAGGATTTCATGATAAATACTTTTGTTTTGATCATAAACCACTGTAATTGCAATGCAAAAAAAATCTCTATCTTCCCTATAATCTCTTCTATCAGGTAGAAGAGTGTCAAAACCTTGCTAAAGTCAAGGTGCGTATCATCTACAGATTCCCATTACCCACAAGGCCCATTACACAGCCAGGAAAGAAAATAAGGCTCATTTGACATAGTATGATACATAAATATTGATTTCCAGATGCTTTACTTCTTACAGAATTTTTCCAAGGACTGAAGTTAATTTGACTTCTTCAGTAACTCAATTCCTCCTTTTGCTTAAAAAAAAGCACAATATTGTGCTTTTCTAGCTATCTAGTTCTTCATTCCCTCTCCACAGGTTCCCAGGATGACTACTAATGACTCTGAAAGAGCTTCAGACAGTCCTCTAAGTATCCCATACAAAATTCATCAGACACAAATGATTTTTTAAAAAATGAAGTTAAATGAATATCCTTTACCTATTCTTGCCCTTTTTTTTTTTGTTTCTGATTTTAATCATACCAACTGCATGCTCACAACTAACCTTGTAATTGATGAGGATGAATGAACCCCACTTCACACACAGACCTTCTCTACATCCTTTTTGCAACTTTTTTGCCTTATGATTGTTCAGTTGACACAGCTCTTGGCTTGCCTCTTACTCCCAATGCACATGAAGAATGATTTTTTTTCCTACCCTTGGTGCTGCCGTCTTATAGTGGTTCAGTCTGTGTTCCAGCTTTTCTTGTTTTGTCCTTACGTGCTCCTGGTAATCTTTCATACTGGTGGTTTTAGTCTTCTCTACATGCCAGGCTTCCAGCAAGTAAATAGATCCAAACTGAGGTAACAACTCTCCTTGCCTGCTCTTCCTTTCATATTACTATTCAAGTCATGCCAATAATACCACCAAAGCTCTGTTACACCGATTAAGTCATAATTTTTATCTTGTATGAAGACTTTCAGCTCCACCTGTTTATCCCAAATATTTCTTACATTAGTATACAGACTTCTAAAGTATTCACTAAGCCCCGTGTCTCTCCTGTGAACCTATTTGAATACCAAAATCACTGAAATTTTAGGTCCCCATCAGGCTGCTCTTGTTTATGCTAATTTTTTTCCAAGTCAACCCCTCCCTCAATCCTACTTTAAAGCTCTTATAACTAGGTTAGGAGTTTGCTAGATCAACAGCATGGAGCCAGTGCAGCAGGAAAAACCTGAACACCTTCCAGTAGCATCTCAGGCTACAGCAGGCAGCATCCCTTCCTCCCCACACCTGCTTCTCTGAAACAGCAAACAGCAAACCTCCTCTCTTCCCATCAGAAGAGGGTAATCAGCTTCCTCAGCTATTCCTTATTTTGGAGGAGGGCTGGCTGCAAATCTCATATCAGGGGCCTGGAACATGATTTTTCCTTAGCATTTAGGATTTAAATATTTGTTCCTTGGACCACGTGCCTGTTCTTGATTTCCACATCTGCCTCAGGGGGGAGCCAACTGCATCCCTACCTGTGGGAAAGATGTTTCCTTTTCCACTGGTGGTGCCGCTCCCTGCTCTAAGTAGCCAGTCTCTTTGTACTTAGAGGTGTCCTCACACGTGTCCTCAGGCCCTCCTGAATCCTTTCTCTGAAGCTCCCTGGCTTGCCACCAAAGACACCTATGGATACAGGCACCTCTCCTGTCTTCCCCACTGGAAGGGAGAGAGAGGCCTCCTTCCTTGTAAATCCAACACAGTGCAGGGTCTGAGTCATCCAGGATCAGCATTCCCCACCTGAGATGAACCTCCCTGGTGCAGACCAAAGTCAAAGCTCATCTTAATGTAGGGGTACAGCCAGACTGATCTCACTCCACCTTTGAGCTGAGAGGCAGAGAGCTGCTGTTCTCTGGGAACAAGCTGGATGCTCCAAGGGGTAGCATGCGTTCATGGCCATCAGCATCAGCCTGGGCACAAACCTATGAGATTGCTTCAGCCAGTCCTTTAAATATCCTATACAAAATTCATCATACCCAGAGGAATTGAAAACACCAGAGGAGGGAGCCTTACAGCTTTCACATTACAGCTAGCTCATCAAGCTGACCTGCTTGGAGTCCAGGAGAGTGCATGTCTCACTGCTTCTCTTCAGATAGGCATGTTTAAAAAAATACTCTTCTGCCTTATTTTTGTAAATATGGAAGATGACAGTCCTGCCACCACAGCCAGTCATATGATATTTTTTCCCTCCAACTATGTTATGTTCTAATGAAGGAACATTTTGTTTAGCACTTGAAATAGTAAATATCTCAAATCATAGGAAAATATACAATAGTTGCATTTTGTTATAAACAGTGAGTACCCACTAGGAAAACACTAGAAGAATAAAACCCTCTCCCTTTTCCTGTTGACTACATGGGCTTTGCTTTCAGGCATAATGGCATTTCCCTCCAAGACCTGGATCACCATTCTTTCCCAGCACTTGCTATTGACATAACTTCCCTAGTTATTGTTATTCCTCTTATTGATTATTACTGCCAATACACATAAAGCTCATACCAGCATGCAGCTCCTCCAAAGACAGTGCAAATATCCTCACAAGAAATCTGATCACATACTCCTAAAGGTAAGGGAAGGTGTGGAGAACTAGCAATAATAAATGGGGTACTAAACTGTATTAGAACTATGGTAATCTATGCATCTGTTTATCTGAATATATTATTATATACAGAATGGTGAATTTCAAATATTGTAGTTACTGCTGGATCTGAGTTGGACAGATCAAAGTGATAGTTATCATGTTCTAGAAATCCTTATTTTTGATGATGAGGTCTTTTAAGCCTATAACAACACACATCTCCAATTGCAAAAGCTTAAAATTGCCTCTTCAGTAGAAGCAGGGCTTTGATTTAATCTAATTTGACCCTTCCACCATACTTATAAGTGCACTCCAGTGTGGCTAGAGATAAAAACTTTGAAATTTAAATGTGCAACTTGCAGCTGAGGTTGAATATGTGAGCTAGGACACAGAGTACCTTTTGATGAGCAGCAGTTTTCATTACAGCTGTCAGAAAATACCTCCCCATTAGGAAGCAATGAGTACATTTAATTCAAGTCCAACCCTTCCAACATCATCACTTACAGACACTCTTCTGGTCTGTGAGTGAGGTTCTAATAATACACTGAGCCATGTGGGACACACCAGGGTGATTAATGCTTGGATGTGAACATGTACTGCACTGAGTATATATTTCCCCCTTAAATGAATATATCTGGTTTTCATTGATATTGAGGTAGATTTGCTCTGTTCTTGCCCACATGAGGAAGCCTAGAACTGTGGGATCTATCACTCAGTAATAGCTCCTGATAACACTAACACTTGGAATATGGCAAAGTAAAAAATGTGAATTCATATTCACTTTTAATAAACTGGGGTAATTAGTCAGTTGAAATGCAATAGAAAGTGACAGCCTGTGACACATAAAAGACTGCAGACTGACAAAGACAGAGCTATTCTTCATTGCACTAACATCCGTTTCTTCATCAACATTGAATTTTTTCAGTCTCTTGGCATTTCAATTACATTATAAAATGAAGGGCTAAAATCCTATCTCTGCATTTTTTCCTCTCCTCTTTGAAACTAAGGTAAAGAGATTAGAAGAGAAAAACTCTCTCCTCAGTTTGCTTCTGTATCCCCTGAAATCATGTCAGTGGGCCACGGCATCCACAGTACCTGTGGTGCATGCACGAAAAAATGTTCCAGCCTCGACTTCATCGTAGTGCTGCTGGGACTGTGAAATCCCACCTGAGGGAACTGCCTGTACGACAGTGAAAATGGGGAAAATAGGTAAAAACCCCAGCAAAAACCTTTGTGACTAAAACAAATGTAACTATGAAATTCAAGATGCTTTAGACACTCCTTTGCTCCTTGCTGGCATCATCAGTATTTCCCTCTTCATCCCCAGTGCCCAGCACCTAAGGAATGACTAACGGGCCAGTGGGGCAACTCATTTCTGACAGGTCACGTTTCCACCTCACCTGCATCCCCTTTCCCAGGTGCTTCCATCCGTTGTTGGGCTGCAGGATGCTGGGAGCCGGGGTCTGCAGCACAGTCGGCAGGGCAGTGACCTCACCCACCAGGGATGCAGTCTCATGGTACTCCAGCAGGGCAGGGCTGCCTTCCAGCTCACCTTTTGGGAGCAGCAGCGAGTCAGATGGCTCTGCCACGAATATTCCTGGTTCTTAGTTCCCTCTTTTTAATAATGATTTTTGGTAAGGTCCTCATCTGGGGACATGAATGGTGCTGTCTTTTAAATGGATATGATGAGCAGCTACATTTGTGTCATTTCAGCATTTGGTGTGGTTAAGCCTATACAGAGAGAAACAATATCTTTTATTGGATCACCTGGGACAACAGTCAGACCAGATTCCAGGCACAGGAGTCCCTTCTTGGGACTGAAACAGCCTCATGCAGCACCTTGGATCAGCCTAGTGACCAGAGCACTGCTACTCTTTCCACTCTTCAGGTCCTCTGGGAATCTTACCATAGACCTGCAGCAGAGGAAAAGAAATGAGTAGAAAGTATTTTTACAGGAAGAACGAGTGACATTTAAATCCTCTTTTAAAATTACATATGGGCATTTTGCTGTGCAAAGCCTCAGCTTGTTGATAGGTGAAAAATCAATGACTTACCTCCTAGGCATGCTATTTTGTTAATTTTTGTATATTGTTTTGAGAGACTCAGATGGAAGGCACCGAGGTTGAGCTGTATAATTTTCTCAGAAGCCTCATGGTCTCATTTGGTTCATTCATACATCAAAGCAGCTTTTAGCAATTTCTCAGTTGTGGGGCTCAAGTCTTAAAATACACCAGCAGCCAGAAGGTCCCCTTTAAGTACCTGAATGCAAGGGTCAGGTTTTCAACTGCTTCTAGTCTCCTGCAGTTCCTATTGTTTTAATAGAGGTGTACTGTTCAAAAAACTTGGCTCCAAGCTGTAGACATGAGCATCTCTACTGCTGCTAATACTTCACAGCACAGTCACTACTTCTATCGCCTCAGTGAAAAATAGATCTAGAGGGGATTTGTAGCTTAACTAGCATCCATGGAAAAATGGTGATGATCTGAACTGCTTCCACTACCTACCTCTGAACCTTATTTGCAGTGAAAAACAAGTAATTGCAGAAGTGAAATAAGCAACCATATATTTTGAATAGATCTTACAAGTCTCAGAGAGGGTAACAAGCAAAAATATGTTAACGGCATTATTGGAATTATCAACCTTTGAGCCATCTTAATAAAAAGTATTGCCCCGAGGTGTTCCTCTCAGTCCTTCCATCTGCCCCTAAGGTGCCCTGCAGAAGGTGTAACCTGAGCACTGTGACAGGTGGCTGAAGGCGCCTCTTATGTTTTCCACTTTCTACCTGGACTTCATATATTTGATATCTTCCTTCTATTGATAGTAAAGTGTGTTTTGATAACTAGGTAAATGGAAATTCTCAATTTTAAGCAGTCGGGGATATGAATTTGAACCTACACCTATAAATTTGAAATTCATTGTCTAGAATTTTTTTTTTTTTTTTTAGTAAAATTTACCTGTATGAATTAATCTTTCAAAAGAGTCATGAATAGATTGGATCTGAAGTACAGGTCAGTACCTCAAGTGGCATGAAGTATTGACTTGGGCATCAACACTGCTGGAACTAAATTATTTTGCACCCGCTGAGGGCACTACATTTTTTTTTTTAACTCAGGGAACTTTTCACAGATGAGGCTTTATTCTCACCTTGTTTGGCCAGCAATACTCATGGTCAAAAATAGGGTGTTCCTCTGCCAGGTCACTACAGAAGTGAGATAAATGCGGAGATGAGGATGAAGTCTTAATCATAGTTTACTTTTAAACGTTACATTTTGTTCATTACCTCTTGAGTTACTCATTCTAGCAAATCACCGAGGCTCTGGCAGAAAATACATGGGAAATAAACTGGAGGCTGTTTTCACCTTAAGCGGCCAAGTGGTTAAAGGACTGGCATGCAAACAGCTCTGCTGCACCTATGCTGTATTATGGAGTCCAGTGGGATTCAGCTTTAATCTTGAGAGGGAGTGTGAGGGGTTTGTTTTTCGCAGGGGCTTTAGCCTACAGTTAAATGCAAACACCTGCTGAAGTACTGGTAATTAGTAGGTAATTAGTAGCTAATGTTCTTAGAATTTAAAAAGAAAAGCTTACATAAGTAATTACTTACTATTTCTTATAATGTGCTGCTTTTCCTGAGATTTCATCTCCCCAGAACATTTGCCAAGTTCCTAGGTTCCTCAACATACTAAATTGTTTATTAATTACACACGTATATTGCTTGTAGAAAAAATAAAATGCATTAAAATGCTGGAAACAGGAGTGAGTTAACTTTTAAATTACAGCACAAGACTCACTGGAAATGACAGAATTCACAGAAGATAACAGCTTTAGAAGGAGCATTAATTTGGGGCTGGGGGAGAAGGATAGTGGTGGCTGGAGCCGTGAAAGCTGGGTAGCCCTAAATGAGTTTCTTTTGGTTGGATAGGGGTTAGAGAGAGAGAAAGTGAGGAGAAGCCTTTGTGGTGGGTGTTTTGCTCAGGACAGTAAATGTACAGCACAGCTATGGACCCCCAGCTAGATTCATGCATTCCCAGCTCTATTCACACATTTCAGGTGTGCTACAAGTTAGTTCTCTGACTCCACAGCAAAGTGGTTTGTGTTGTATTTCCTTTCTTTTAGAAGGACCACTTCTGGATCAATGGAAGAGCTAAAACATCTGCCTTGTCAAACTGTTTCTGTAGTCAGTGCTTGCCATTTTCATACATGAGAACTCTTTCGGGAAAGCTTTTCTACATGCTTTAGATGAGGACTTGGAGATGGTGCAGCTATTGAGGCTGTGATTGCACTTACCAGCTGCCAGCCTTGCTCTTGCAGTGTATGGGATATGCTTTGCACAGAGGCAGGAGAGCAGAGTGCCTGCTGGGTCCCTAACTGGAGCTGGGTGATGCTCACCATGTGTCCTCGTGTACGGCCCTGCTTGCAGCTCAGCATGAGCCCTGTTCTCTGTGGCAGTGGGGTACTCACCTTATCCTCTCTGATAATGGTTCTCCTTTGAGGTGCAGCACAGACAAAAGCAGCTTTAGTAACAGCAAAGATCATGCAAAGGCAAATGGGAAATCTACAGAGTAGTCCTTGCAGGGAAGAGGTTGAATGTCATCCTCTGAGCTCCTGTGCTGGGGGGACACAAAAGCCTTGAGATCTGCCATCTTCCCTGAAGTCATGTTGTGCAGCAAGGCCAAGGGGACAGCAGAGCTCTCTCAGGATCTTCTCTTGTAGGACAGGGACTACTGGAAGAGCAGACATGGGAAAACCTCCCTGTCTCTCAAGGAAGTTCATCAGTTTGAAGGAGCAGCCTTCCAGACAGTGGCCCTTCTAGCAAATCACCTTGGCTCTCAAGGGAATGGTGCTGGAGATAACGTCCTTTATCCTGTTTTACCCTACTCCATTTAGGACTTCCTAAACAAAGAGCTTGTAGGGCAGTCTGGATGTGGCTGTGATGTTTTAACAGAATTGTGGTTCAATTGAAAATGGAGCCACTCTTTAAAGATAAATCATGAGCTGAAGTCCTTCTTTTATTGTTACTATTCACAGTTGTTTTGTTTTTTAGCTTGGCAGTGAATAAGAAAAAAACAAACAAACATTCACAAATTGGTCTAATTGAGATGAAGCTGCTGGTAGGCACCAACTCAGCACACGGCCTGGGCTTCCTCAGGGTTTTAGGTCCTCCAGCATTCTTATTATTCTTTCCAATCAATTAACCTGAATGCAAATGGCAAAAAGCGAAATTAAAAGGAAAAAAAACCCAACCAAAACCAAAGGGGAAAATTACTTCAAAAAGCCCACCCAAAAAACAACACCACCCCAGGGTGGAGGAGAGTTGGCTGTTTCAACCATATATAGCTCTAAAGAAAAACACCCACATTCTCATGCAGAGTTGTAATACTAGCTGACTAATCTCTTTGAGGTGTTCACCTTGGAAGGCTCCAAACCCAGCTGTATCTTAATAACAACTAATATTAACTCCTTTCACACAGAGGCAGCAAGTCTCTGAGGAGGTACATAAGTGCTTGGGCAGCATTTGTTTCCTGAACAACGGGTCTGCTTTCTCCTGGTGAAGACAAGCCCAACAGAATCATAGACTCATAGAATTTTTTAGGTTGGAAAAAACCTCTAGGATCATTGAGTCTAACTATTAACCCAGCACTGCCAAGTCCACCACTAAACCATGTCTCTAATTTGCCTTAGATTCATACACCATTTACCACAACTCAGGATTTCCTGAACTGCAAATGGCATTGCCTGTCAGGACAAATAAAACCCCTGAATGAAGGCATCTGAGGTGATGAAGGTATTTGTCCTTGCAAGGCATTATGAAAGATTGGCTTTGTGTCTCTCACAATGTTACTTTCAGTAAAAAAGTGCTAGCTTCATTTTTCAATTAAAAATAGTGCATGGTTCATACTTACATGGTAATGATTTGTAAAAGTATTTGTTTCCTAAACAAGCAGTAATTAAAAAAATTAAACAGCAAATCTGTGGCCCTTTAGGAGCTATTTCCTGCCACTGTGCTATGCACCAGGGATGTGTGAGGCTTCCCAATCATAGCTGGGGACCAAAGCAGATTATTTACTTCAAAGGCCTCTGTCTGTACATTCAAAATACAAAGCACCATCCCTATGCTTTTGTATCATTAGTGGTATAAGACTGAGAAAGAAGTTGTTGTGATTCCCTGCCGCTGTAGGATATGAAATTAGACTACACAACTCCAGAATTTGTTAGAAGGCTAAAGAACATTTATTCAAAGTTTGACCTCCTTATATACTAAGTCGCTAGAGCTAAACTGATTGGTACTAGAAGTAACACTCATTCAATCACATTACCCAACATAGAGAGACATTAAATTGTCTCCACCTCCAAAGAAAAATGAAAACAAAATAGAGTTAGCAAAAACATCTTCTTTTGTTTACAGAAAGTACTGTGAGAATTGAGTTTTAAGAATTAAAACATCTCAGACTGAAAAACCAAGGCTACAATTCACTTTATGAGGAAAAAAATTATTCCTCAGCCTATTTTAATTTCTCATCCTCACAGAATATTTTGCTCAGAAAGAGTAGCTAAGTTACTATGGAAGGAGAAATAGTAAGAATATTGACATGGGAAAATAGTCTCATATTCCTTGAGTTGCAATGGAAAACTTCTTGAAAGAACACAGAAATACCACACAGCAGTTTAAAAAAGGAAGAGCAATTAATTCAAATAATTTTGAACACAAATTGGCTTTAAAGTACAAACACAATTTGGCCAGGACATTGGATTAACAGATCTTGCCAAAGGGTTTATGGCATTAAATCATCTAATCTAGCCACGCTTTCTGACCTAAACAAAAGACCAATTCTGTAACTCAGTCTTCTCTGTGAGCCCTGGGGTTCCTACTGCTTTTTTTCCATAAAAACGAACCTTGAATAGACATCATATTTTTACTGTTTCTCCAGCATATACTTAAAGTATGTCTCACCATGAGGACTGAATTCAGTTGCCTAATCAGAAGTTTCAAATGCTGTTTTCAGTGCCCTGTGGTGTTCAAGACATCCACCAGGGCTGGCAGACGTAGCACATCCCTGAGGGAAGGCTCATGGCTTTCTGGACCAGGAACTATTTCTTGTCCCATGTCTATTGGAAAGACTAGGCTTGTGTTGTAACAATCAAAGCTGGTGTTGTAATGAAGTGATACTACATTTGAATTCCACTGTGATAGCCAGTTTTATTATTATCAAGCAATATATTCTCACTATATTCAGAGTGTTGTTTGTTTTGATTCTCTGTGAAAATTTAGAACCAGATGGAAAAGAGTTTTTCTGAGGCTACTACATCTTCCCGGAGAGTTACTGGAGAGATGAGCTGCATAATTACATTTTGTAGCTTGACTCCCGAAAACTGGTTTGATTTCAGGTCAGTCATTTTACTTTTGATGCAAACTGACGGCAGATAGCAGAGCAAAAATACACGTTCTTCCTCTGTCTGAGTCTCAACTTATGCATCATTTACCCAGCTGATGTATCAATCCACACATGAAGAGCTGTGTGCAAATAACAGAGGATAATGTTTATGCATTGTAGGATAATTTTGCTCTCAGTTATACCCACTCCACTCTGCTCCCTTCATTTGGGTTGGCAGGTGCAAATGAGAGCAGCTGATTTTTTACTCTGTGACCTTATAATGAAATGAATGAGATTCTTCAGGGCTTGGTTGCCATCATCATCATCATCATCATAACATAACCACAGTAAGCCTATATGGCTTCATTGCTGCCCCAGGGAACTGGCTCCGTTCACTTAATTGGCAACTGGATGATGATCCTACCTGGTCAAGCTTGCCCTGAGTTAAACCTGGGATAGCAGTGGGTAAAAGCTGGAGCTATATGATGACTCTTCAGTGGTGCCTGGTGTGTGTGTGTTATGTTCATAGAGAGCAATCACTCGTTGGGTTTATTACAGGAATGTGTCCATATCTGAAATCACAGAAGGTAAGTACAGTTCATATCCCATTCCAGTCTCAACAGCAAGGATCTGAACTCAAGAGTGCTGAACCCGCATTTCCCCAATGTTCGGGCATGGACAAATGAGTGAATCCATGTAGGGGATCTGCAATTCCAGGCTGTAGTCAGTTACCTTCTCCCAGGGTTCTTGAAGTTGCTTTCTGAAGTTTACAGTAAACCTACACACAACCAACCGGACAATATAAAGAAAAGAACAGGCCAAAGAATGGGCAAGTGTTATGCATCTTAACATTCAGGTCTTGTCTAATATTTAGTGAAGTTTTCTGCTTAGTTTAAACGTGTTATTTGGAAGCATCTCTTGATTAAAACCTTTTTGTAAAGACTTATGGCTGAAGACTCATATTCACAATTATTAGAAACTAACATTTGCATAAATAGAAATGGCTCACAGGCTGTGAGCCTTCAAGAGCTAGATGAGATGAGAAATGGATAGAACACTAAGAAAAACCACACTAACAAGTACTATGACATCAAAGAGATCTTCTTTTACTCATTTCATGACATGTCATGTGTTCTGGAGACTGAAAATTTCAATATCCTGGTTCTCTGTGTGACACTGTTCATCACACAGACACACACACACAAACACTTTGGTGAGAAGGCATGAACTATTTATTTAAAAAGATCTGACTCCATTTTATAGTATTTCTACAAACACTAGGGATTGGGGGAGAAGGTTGATACCTTTCTCCATCCCATTGGTCAAGACAACTGTCCATCAGTTGTCCATATCTCTAAGAACAGGAATGAAAAGTCTCCTTGAATTTATGAAAACATTGGCAGTGTTTACACACCCGAGCGTGAGAAAAAACCTAAATCATGAAACTGTGAAACAGAAGAGAAGGTTGAAAACATCAGAGTAACATCTGTGGATCATCTAACACAGAATCATTGGTTCTTTGCAGAGCATCTGCCCTTATAAGAGTCTAAAAACAACAGTGGATGCCTGATGACAGCCATTGTGTACAGGCTAGAAGGGAGCAAAATATTTGTTTCTCAAGCAAATCAGTTGATTATCTTGAAAAAATATTTCTGGAACAGAAGTAATCACCTGACTAAATCTAGCAATCACCTGCTCTCTAGAGGGGGTAGACCTCTGAGCAAATCAGACAAAAGAAATAAGGGGGGTTTTAGAAGTGATGAAAGGTCAAAGTTCATAATTCCTTGGATGATTTCCAGGTCTTCCTAATAATTCTTTCAGTCAAGGAGTTCCTCTCCTTGTTCAGTAGTATTTTTGCATCATCTTTGTGCTCATATACATGTTCTCTGAATTTACCATGTATATATATATATGTACTTCATTATAGTGGGTAGATAACAATGAAACAATCAGTAACAACATATTGTAATGATGGGAGCAAGAGGAAAGGAAACACAAATTAATGTGACCCTTTTGCAAGACTATGTGTATCAAAAACTGGGTAAAAAACTTTTTATCTGGAGGTGGCACCCATAAAGCTCATACTGATGTCACAATTGCAAAGCCTAAAACCTCTGAACGCCACCAAATATTTCCAGCAGAGAATGTATGAACCTTACAGAGACTGCAGCAACATCTAGTTTTGTTTTGTTTGATACCTTGTGTTGATGAAGGACAAGCTTAAGTCCAAGCTTAGTTTTATCACTTAGATAAGTGACAAGCTGTAACAAGGATGTGACCCTTGTTTGATGCCAGCTCAACAAGTCTTTCTGGCTCAAAGATCTGGCATGGTGGGAAAGACATCTGAAGAAGTGAAATGATTTAACTACACTTGCACAATAGATCAATTTTGAACCTTTTTTAAAAATTAAATCCAAGCAATACTTCTTCATTGGCCTTTCCCCATGACAAGAATAGTCCAGAGGTGGGCTTTGACTTCAGCAACTATTGCCACAAGTTCAGGTGATGGGATGTTAGTAGTCTAAACATGTAAAATAACATGAATCCTAGCCTGCACCAAGGTTTCCCTGTCAGTGTAGCATGCTGCTTTCTTGCGTGCTCATTAGATACCTGTAAATGCCTGTCAGAATTTATTTCCTGCTTTTTTTTTCCCCCCATCTCACTTACTTGCACAGGTCTTGTCTCTTCAACCACATAATTCAATTACTGAGCATGAAAATATTTCCCTCTGTATTCTGATTGTTCTGTGGCTGATGATGATGTGAGGTGCCATGATGGAGTGCACTCAAGGAGCTCTTAGATGAGCATATATATTTGCATTGCTAATTTCATGCCTTGAGAGTGAAGGCAGTGGTTGACTTTGTTCCTTGTTTGATTCATAGATCTGTCTCATTTTACTAAGGATTGATTTGTGTGTAGGCAGGGAGCGGGGCTGGATATACGGTTTGAATTGCTGGCACTTGTGCACAAGTGAAGTACTGCTTGTTTGCAAGAAGATACTGAAAAATGGGAAAACAATTGCATTGCAAAAGATTTGTTAAGGTGCCTGTGAGGAAGCTCTGTGTGTAAAGGCCTACCCAAAGAGACGCTCTTGGTCTGTGTGGACCAGAAAAGGGAGATGATCCATGGAGAACATAAAATGGATAGCTTGAATCAAATAGAAGTGATTGATTACACAAAAATAAATGCTTTGCATGGGCTTAATGCTAGCATCAGGCTCATATGACGCTGATAGGATGAATAAAAGCCATAAATCAATGCAATCCTGTAAAGAATAATGTTTCTTTAACAAGCGGTATAAGAGACTTGGAGACTTTGGCCAGACCAAGTACAAAGTAGAAAGCTTCACAAAAAAAATAATTGAGGTCTCTGCAAAATATTTCAATTTTTTTATTGATTGAAAGCAATTATCCCTTAATTGCATATTTAAATGAGGTATTAGGAGGTTTAACTAAGCAATGCCTCTTAATTGCTGCTGCACACTAGGTGTCACAGATTGTGTTTATTTCATATGTTAATTAAAGAGAATGGGTATTTTATTTTATTGACTAGCAGGCTCTTCAGGCTGCACTGCTTAGGATCAAGGATGTCTCAGGTGTCCACAGTATCCTGGGTGTTAATGTAACCATGAGAAAGGTTCTGGTTTTAAATGAAGAAGTATATCTCCATTTCATGGATATTTTCAGCCACTTAGACCATATCTAAGTAGTGGGAGGGAGAACCTTAACCCAGGTAACATAAACTCGAATGATATAGAAGTCCTTAAGTGCAGGCACAACCGCAACAAGGGTATGCACATCAAGAGCACAGGTATTTTTTTTGTCTCTGCTGAACACACAACCCTAAGGCTGTGAAGGAGGATCTGATGGGGCTGAGATTTGAAATACCTGGCATAATTTTCAGGCTATGACATAATTTTTGAGGCTTTGTTGTGCAGCCATGTGTGGTTCATACCTTGGAGTTAGCAGCCCCACTGCCTTTGAGATTGAGGGGGAAGTGTCTGGATCCCATATGGTAGTTCTGAGCTAGATTTGGGGATAGTAGCACATGAATGGCATAGTTTTCTGTAAAAAACATAAATTTCTTGTCTGACTAACTGTGTAGCTACTGAAAGAGTGATATACAGGCAGAGCTAAACATTAAAGTGGGGTTGAGTTCTTCTCTGGTGTGTAGTGCATGCCTGCTACATGTGTGATGCACAAGGTTATACACCTCAGGCTCTGAGAGTGCCCTCTTTTTCTGTAAGATAAAAGTAATCAGCCAGAGTGTTGAAAAGGCAAGAGAAAAGATATCCTGTTTAATCACAGGAGTACTATGTTGTATCTATATGGAGGGGGCAGATGGATGGATACTGCAAACTGGCCAGATACGAACCTTCTCTGGGACAGAAACCATACAGCCGTGTTAGTGAGGTTTGTGCCTCAGCTAATAAGGCCCACTGGGAGGCAGAGCATGTTAATTCAGGAATACTGTAACACTCCCGCCGTCAAACAGCTTCTGGATCACAGCAAGCTTAGCTCAGAGCATGGGCAAAGGGAACACAGCACATCTCACCAGTGTGGTGGGGCTAGTGAGAAACTGAAGGCGGTTTCAGGGCATATCAGGCCTGTGGCTGCTTGGGGCATGAAGGAGCTCTCAGAAATACTTGTAGGGAGGAGCGATCTGGAGTTGGAACCAGAGGAAAAAAGATCTGCCAGAATGACTGGGGGGGGTGGGGAGCCGATCCTATTATGGGAAACCCAGAAACAGTGTATTTTGTTGGGAAAAGCAGAAGCAGATGGCAGGAGCCTGGGCAATCCTGAGGCACAGGCCTAGGGCAGCAGGCTGCCTCCTTATCTGAGGGGGCAGTGGCTGGTTCTGCAGCAGGAGCAATGGCTTCTGCCACGCACCAGGTCTTTGTAGGGAGCTCACAGGAAAAGGCAGTGTGCAAGTGGGTGGAGAAAGAAGTAACAGGATTCTCAACTGTTTCTGGGGGAAGGGGTCTTGACAGAGAAAGACGGAAATTCACAGACCCATTCCCCAAATTTTTCCTCCCCAGGTGAGCCCTAGGGACTCTTCCCAATTTCTGACCAGTTTCCACCAATTTCTGATCTCTTCCTGGCACCCCTCCTGCTGTTCAATGTTAAAGGGAAGGCTGTTTCTGCATTACTCTGTATTCACAGCAGTGGCATTCAGAAATGGCCTTCCAGTTAGGGCAGTGGAAGCAAAAAGTATTGCTGTGATAGAACTGAACTGGTTTATTTTTTGTATCACCAGTTGGTGTTTTGGAGCTGGCTATTGCTAGGGAATAGCTCTTCCAACTCCATGTTCAAATATAATATTCCACAAATTGTGTTTCTCATTTGTTCTTCTACCTTTTGCTGAACATATATGGAAATTTCAAAGAAACACGAAAATCCTGTGGCTATTGTTTGAGCTCAGGGCATCTGGCTTTTTTGTGTGTTTGGGAAAAAAACAAGTGGAGTCACTAATGATGGGATGATCATGGACATAATTTCTGCCTTCTGTCAGAATGTAAAAATGCAATGCCAGAGTAAGAACCATCAGCCTCAAGTATTGACTGGGCTGTTAGACTGAAGAGTGAATTTGCTCTCTTTTAAATGTGTTAAATCCAACCCTAGATTAAATTTAAACTACTTTGCTACAACATAATCCACGAGGGATATCCTGACTTTCCACTGACTTTAATGGAGCCTCTACTGAACAATTAGAGCAAAGCACAAAATATGCAGCACGGCTGTAGAGATGAAGTGGTTAACAGCCCTTTTTTGTGGGTAATTTCCCCTTTTAGTTTTTACTGTGTCATTATAATTAGCAAAGCCCAAGGGTTCAAATCTAAGCTAAAAAAGGGCAGCGGCATGATAGTTTGTGTGTTGTTGCTACTGCTTATTACATCTATCATTATCATCTCACCATGACCTTGGGCTTCCCTACTGGTTTATAGTCTCTTCTCTCCATTCCCTATGTCTGCTGAAAGCTCTTTGAGGTAGATCTGGTGGTTTGGTGGTCCAGACCTACAGCAATGGGCTTAATTCTACATAGAGGCCTGTAGGAGCAGCAGTGTAACTTTGGGAAGGCAAATACTGCTGTGCTAGTTTGTCCTCCCGAGGTCCGACAGCAGTTTGTTGTAGGGCCAAAGAAGACCTGAGTTTGCATGCAGGATGTTACATGATGATGGGCAGGGAACACCTCTGCTCTGCCTCAGAACACAACCTGCCATGCTGTTGATGTAAGGACACACCAGGGGAGCTGGTGCGAGAACCCATAGGAAAGAGAAGAGGCTTGGTACCTTCAGCTCAGTTTTAAGAGAGCTCAACCATGGACTGATGAGATTCATCAGTTTGACATTTCCCTCCAGTAGAGATGGTCCAGGCACAGCTGCCCCAGCAGCTGCAGAGGCTTCATGCTTTGCCGGCAGTGAGTCTTTGAAAAGCTGAAATATTTTTGTCTATCTAACATCTTTGAGCCAATGCAAGAGTGGCTGGAACATGGCGGCTTCATAATGATTAAATGGGAGAAAAATCAGACTGGACAATTCATAGTTCCATTTTGGCCAGAAATCTGTGCTGTCCCTCACTGGTCAAAGACTTCTGAGAAGCCCGTAATTTAGCCCTTAATGTATGAGAGGTTTAATATTGCAACACATAGCACAATGGCTTGAAGAGAACCAGACGGGTCTTGACATCACCAGCCTTTTCTTCCCTTCAATTCCCCAGCGTGGTTGCTATTGTTTGAGCCTCATCGCTAATGGCATTGGAGAGGGTTCCAGCATCGGCCAGCCGCTAGGGCTCTTGTGACTATATCATTATTTCTTCTCCTAGTAGATCTAGGCAGGACCATGATCAAAATATTGCAAGCTGACAGCAAACTTCTGCTGCCCTGAGAGGAGCTGAGCTGCTGTTTGTGAGGGCAGGATAGAAATTTCAAAGTTAATCTGGTTCCCATCTCTAGAACTATTTAACTGCAGCGCACAAAGCTTTCGCAGTGCACAGGGAATTCAGTCGTTTTATGCAGGTCAGCCATACGATGAAAAATTTTATATCAAAATGTTTAACTTCAAAAAGGGTTAGATTCAATTTCCTGGTGAAGGCTTGAGTCAGTTCTCATTTAGTCTCCCCTGCATTCCTGCCCCTAGGTAAAATGTCATTGAATTGTCACGTTTGGTTGCAATAATCATAGTCATTTGACCAGCAACAAAACCACAGGCCTGAACATTTCTGATGATTTAATCCAAATTCAGATCCAGATATGTCACCTGACTCATCTTTGAAATAAGTGGAGCCATTTATTTGCACCTGGATTATCAAATTAGGATACAGCTCTGTCCTCTGAGGTCCTTGGGTCTATCTTACCTTATCTGCCGCTCCCCAGACAACATTTTTCCTGTTTAGGGCAACTGCTCAAATAACTGATTCTGAAGCTGCTGGAATAATGCAGACTCTTCCCACATCCAGAGAAAGAAGTGGTGTCCCATTGTTTGTGTATTTCCTCTCATAAGCAGTCCATGAATATGCTTCCTTAAGTCACTGAAGGAAAATACTTCCAAGAAAAACCTCCTGTCTTGTCTTTAGGAAAAATATTTGGACTGGTAAAATGCATTGTAATATGAAGGATAGTTCCAATTTACAGACTCATGAGCTTATGAGTGGAATAAGCCTCCATCCTTATCTTTATGTTACAGCAATGGCACCCACATACGATAAGTCTTTGCTGGCAGAATTTTGAAAAAGTAATTCCAGTGCAGTGAATATAAAATAAATGCTATCAAGGAAAAATATTTTTTGCTCCCCTGGAAAAGAAAACATTATTGAAACTGTTGGATGCCTCAGGAGTCTATTCATGCAAAATCTATTTCTGCAGTCAAAATATATTCTATTCTGCAGATATTTTTTTCAATATGTGACTGAGACTTCAAGACAGAAAGAAATAGCCATTTTGGCCAGGAAAGAACTGGCATGTGGTCTGGTTTTAGGTGAGTGTAGATTTTGCATGAAAATTATAGTAATTATGGGTATTTGTAAACAGCGATTTTTTGCACTTTAATGGCCTAATCGCATGGTCAACAGCTGGAAGTTGCTCTATGCAGAATCTTACCTAACACATAATAAAAGTCACCCTTTGCTGCATTTCCACAAAGAAACAAATTATAGCACAAAAGAGACCTGCCAAATGCAGTCTTTCATCCTCTTCTGGTTCTTAAAGAGAATGTTTGAATATTCTGATTTTAAAAAAGGGATAAAATAAAAGGAAAAATAATTTATGTATATCTAAAACACATGTATAAAGAAGAAAAGAATGGAAAATGTTGATGTATACGTACTACTTAGTTTTTCATTTTAATACTCGCATTTCCTTTGCATTTGAAAGTTCCTGTGTCATGCATGGTACACATCTGTTCCTTTCATTTTTAATTCTGTTTTAAATACATATTTTTAATTTCTCCCTATTGTTTTCTCAAATGGTTCCATTACAGCAATTTAAAATCATATCCAACAAGCAAAACCACAAAATGACTCGTCATATTGAAAGTCTTGGCAACCTGATGAAGAATTTGCTATCTAACTGGAAACAACAATCAAAAAGGAAAACCAGAACAAATCTGACCCAAACGTTCCCCTAGACTGCTGGAAAACATCCTGGTTTTAGCATCCTGGTCACCAGGTATCCCAGTCCAGGCACAGTTCAACCAGTTAGAAGTTGCACTAACTGGCAGTGGTGGTTTACATCAATCTTTTTCTTTGCACTTAAGAGTGCCTAGGAAATAAAATGGCAGTTGCTGTGGGTCTGCTGAGAAATGGTAGCTTCAAATCCTTAATTTGCTTGTAATGAATACCCTTTATCCTTAGGCTTTCTAATAAGATGCTGTCAATATCTATCACATCTAATCTTCTGCATCTTTGTCTCTGTTTCTTTGGTGGACATTAGCTGGCAATTGTGCTCAGAATTTTCTGTAGCTGAGTTTTCCAAAATGAGTGATACTGGTGATACACCCACAGCTTCACCAGGAGAAACATACAACTCCAGCCCTCTCTCTTTCTTGCCTTTGTAGTTGCCTCCGTTCAGTCAGCTCCCTCATAGTTATATAGATTGTGTTACAAGCATTGAGTTATATAAAGTGCACACCCATGGGTTAATTTGTATATGGAATCAGTGAGTTTGTTCGTGCTGTTTATAATGTCAACACTAGCTACTGGAACACAAATGTAAATTTAGCCTAAAACTTGCTGATGAGGAAAAATGACTGCTAGGAAACTATGGAGGAGTGAAAACCTTGAAGAGCTCCATAGCCTCCATAAGAAACTCCATTTTAAAGGACCAAAGCAGAACTGAAAACTTGGCCCATGGGGCCCTGTCTCTGGTTCATGCTGGTTTGCTGGGGCAAGGGTGGGATGCCAGTTTTCTGGAGTTGCAAGTGGGACCTGAGCATCCCCACTAAGTCCCAGGTGAGAGAGAGCTCAGAGGAATGCACTGGCAATGCTCTAGCATAGAAAAAATCCCACATAATACCAGCCTTTCCCCATGACAGGAATAGTCCAGAGGTGGACTCTGACTCTGAGGCTCTCCTGCAGGTCTAGGGAGCCACAGATCCTGGGAGAGGCTGGATGCAACTGGGGGAGTGGTGAAGGCTGTTCTTTCTTTCCCGTGGTGTTACAGGGGCTTCCCAGCTGCTGACCAGGTTGGGAGACAGCTCTCATACTGTACTTGCAGATCTTACCCTGAGGCTCAGTCTCACCCCTCAAAGTCATCCTCCTTTCCATCACCAGGCACTAAGCATATCTTGGGGTTCATTTTGCTCTTTCTCCCTTCTTGCCACTGTATATGTTATTTTTGTTAATTTATGAATTGCTGTGAGTCTTTGGCTTGGCTCTTATTAAAAACTGTGCATTTTAAAGGTGTTTAGTTCTTTCATTGCTAGCATTAATCGCTTCCCTATCAATTCCCTATTCCCATCTGTTGTTTTGAAATAGCATTATATATTATTATGCCTTTTCATTGCTTCGGCTCTCTGTCATAGCTGACTGCTTGTTTACTTCACCCTCTGTGAAGCTTCCAAAATCCTTTTTCTCCCTTGTTCTCATGGCAGTGCTCCAGCTCCCTGAGTTCTGGAGTGTTCACCAGAGGTAGTCCTGCATAACCTTTAGGGCTTCTTGCTCCAGAATTTTAACATCTCTCACTTTGTCTCCCTCTTCCTCCCCAGCTACATGTCCTGCCTCTCTGCTGAAGGCAACTGTGCTGTGTAGCATCAGCATCATCAGCGTATTTATACCTGCAGCTCAGCTGCCAGCCCGGCATCTCAGATGAAACCACCAGCAGCAAGAAGAGGCCATGCTGAGTTACTGGAAAGCCTCCACTGACTCCATTCACCTCTGACTGGTCCTCGTCAGGTTTCATATGAGAACCCGTGGGATTTGACTAGGTATTTCATAGAAGAGTAACCTTGGATGTTGCTGTAATATTGTAGTATCTCATTTACTCCCTTTTTTTCTCCCTGTTTATCCTTTCCTTCTCCTATAGCATTTTCGTGCCCTTTACCTAACTAATTGGCTTCCCAATTTTATTACCACTTCTTTCCTCCCTGCTAATAGCAAGATTGTTTCTAAGCTGTTTTGTCAATTCTCTGTACCACCTATTTTCTCCTCCTGTCTTCTAACCAACATATTTTATCAATGCTTCAATTTTCACAATATCAAATGTAGTTTCTGCCTACATTTCAGGATATTTAATCTGTAGCACCTGAAAAAACAAGGTATTTATGCTTTCAAGGGAAAATAATGTCATTGATAAAGGGTTGGGTTTCTTTTTTTCAACAGCCTTTCATAGGGCCATCCATAACTTACATTTTAATCCTTGTAGTGCTAAGGACTCAGGAGCAGAGAAGAGAATAATGATAAACACCACTTCAGCCAACGTCCCTTCCAACTGCCATCTCTGAAATCTCTTCTCTGCCCTTCGCTGTGACCTTGTCCCACACTGCCTGGGTGAATTCCTGCTGTTTGTTTCTCAGTCTCAGTCACAGTATAGGTTGTATGACTGTATATATGCAGAACTACAATCTTTTCCTGGAGGAGAGGGAAATACTTCTGATTCAAAACATAGCTCAGAATGGGAATATCAGTCTGGCAGTGGGTTAGAAAACACCATGCTTTCCAGGTACCATGTCATATAAATCCTGTCATACGGAGACCAACCCCTGTTGTCAAAAGGAGCCATTAGCTTGATGTGTTGATCCTGTTCTTCCATTTGGAATGTTGCTATTCTGTTAGAAACCCTTTTTTCCCCATTTTTTCTTAATTCCTAAATTTGCTAAATTTATGGGAGGCTAGTTTCTGTCTAGTTGTTCTTGCCCAATGTATGGCTTATTTTGTTCTCCTTCATCAAGTATTTACAAACTGTTAATCCAAGATAGGGCAGTTCTCTATGCCTCAAGATTTAATTTTTATGGCTGAATATGCCAAGCTCTATCTTCTTTACCACAGCCTGTTTCCCAAGCATCTTAGCACTGTTCTCTAAATGAATTTCAGTTTGAACTTCTGGTTTTTGGATGTGGGTAGCCAAATGAGTAGACAGTATTTCAGATCTTGTTGCAGTACTGTTTCACACAGATATCTTCAGACTTTGCTTTTCCTGTGGGGACTATCTTGCCTGGTATGGGCTGGATTCTGCCTATGCAAGGGTGGCCCCCATTGGTGGCAGAGTTGTTCACGCTCTCTTTAGCTCCTGTACCAGCTTAACTCATCTCAGTCATTTACTACTGATGAGAGCTCTTTTTACAGTAGCTGTGGTAAGAGTCCCTCAAAGAATGAGATTTTATTTTATTCTATTCCTATAATGCATCTCTTTCTGTCTACTGCCCTCATTCTCTTCTGTATTAACACTTTCTTTTAGCTGTGGACAATTAGTATCCTAATTGGGGTCCCAGAAGTAATGACTCTCTCTATTTATATGCAAGGCACCAGGAAGGAGAGACAGTAGAATATCTCAAAACTGAATATGGAGAAAGTTCATTCATATCTCTCCTTCAGTTCTTTTTGCCGTACTGCAAGTAGTTGTCTTCATTTGAACAGGACCCCACTCAATTTCCTTCGTGCATCCCTATTTTCTCTAGCTAAAAAAATTATTTCTCATCTGACACCTTATTAAATGCTCTGCTGAAGCTCAAATAAATTATATCTACCATGTTTCCTTTGTCTAAAAAAATCTTTTATCTCTTAAAATCCTATCAAGTCAGTCTAAAACAACCTATCATTAACAAACCCAAACCCTTTGGTAATATTTTAGTCCATTCTCAGTTTATCTTAATGACTTAAATTACTTCTTTCTTTCAAAATTTGTTCTTAAGCTTTCAGACATTTGAGATCAGACTAACTTGCAATTGTGAGATCTCTTTTCTTCTCTCACTTAACTGTAGATACTGCCTTAACTATTTTCTAACCCCATGAGTAGATAGGCTCATCATGAATACCTGCAAGTTCCTGTAGTTTCATGTGCCAGTTCTGTCTGAATTCTGAATGAGAGTATCCAGGTCCTCACAACTGGAGACAATTAAGCTCTTAGATTTTTTCCTGTTGTTTCCAGTTAGTAAAATCTCGTTCCTATACAATTAAGCTTTAGATTATTTTGCTGCTCTTTCCAATGTAATGGAACCTCATTCCTGTTATATATCTTCCCTTTGCACTTCTGTTCATTGTCATTACTCTTACTGAAGTTTGAGCTAAGGGCTCTTTAAGTGGTTTATTATCCTGCAGGTCCATAGATGATTGGGTTTTTTCCTCCTGCTTGGAATACAGCTTTAAGATCTTGTAAGCACCAGTGATTTGAAGAATCCTCCTGCCTCTTTCCCATCCCATTGCAGAGACACGAAGTGTGTTGACTTTGGTGGCTGGAGCCCTCAGAGCTCAGAGCACTTAGTCCATGCCCTTTTGAAATGGAGAACATTAGTTCCAGCCTTACTTTTATTTGTTCTTCCATTTAATGTAAACTGAATCAAAGCACAATCACTTGAGCCAATGCTGTTTCTCAGCTCAGGTCTACTAAAATGTCTTCATTGCTTATCCGAAACAATGGAAAATTCCAGTCATTCTTTTAATATCTTTCTGTAATAAACACAATTGTATGTATTATTTATAATTGTCTTCACCAGCTACTTAATTTCAGTGATACCAGAATGGCCAGCAATCTTTTTAGGAGTAATTTTGTCTTGATTGTGCTTAATAGAGAGAAATGAAGAGCTGGACAGGCAGGAGGAATCTTAAACATAAGCAGAGATGATTGGAATTTGTGGGAAATTCCAGCCTTTTTAGCCCAAATTAGGATGAAACATAAAAGTATTTATACTAAAAGGAGAATGTTTCCAGGTCAAATGAACTGCTTAAAATGTTTCATTTTGTCTTCAGTCCATTAGAACTGATTCAATAGTCTTTTCATTTCTTTTTCCCCTCTGGCATTTTGAAATTTGGAAAAAAAAAAAGTGACCTGGAAGAGATGAAAAGTACTTTAATATTAAATGTTCGAATTTTTATTCTTCACAGAAAACATATTTTTAAATTGACTTCCTGTATTGTTTCATACAAGGCAGTAGATTTAAAATATGCTGGCCCTGTAACAGAAATTAAACAGGAATGTGTGATTCATGTGATCAATCACAGCTAAGCAAACTCTGCAAACTGAAGAAATGTTAGCTGAATTATTCTCACTGTGACCTGGGGCTCTGCTAGGTGTATTTCTAAAGTGCATGCTTCTGCTTTGTAATCACAGCAAGTTTGGTGGCATGTTTCCTGGGAGGGAATAAGCGTCCCTTGATGCCAACGTTACGCTGACTGTGGTAGATTTTGAGGGCTTGTTGTCTCTGCAGAGAGGACAGTCCTAATAAAGAGGCATCTGGGCCTTCTTGTCTCATTTCATCTATTAAGATATGTCAGGCTAGACTCTGGACAGCTGGATTGTGATGTTTTTGCCCCTAGGGTGTCTTGGGGTAGTGCAGTAGGAGAGCATTGCTCTCTCCAGGAGCTAGTGAATCTGAGCATACGTCTCAAGGATGAAACCTGGAGAAGTGCAAAGAATGATTTCATCTTGATTAATTACACAGTATTGATCCTCTGTGGAAAGAGCAATTATCCCAGACACTCGTCTCGCTGAAGTGAAAGCCACCGGGAAAGCCACTCTGATAAAGAGGATGAACGTTTTCCCTCCAAAGGGCTCAACTGGTTTTATCCTGAGGGTCTACAGTGTTAAATTTAGACTCAAAGGGAAAAAAATTCTAGCCTCAGTGTAGATGTGCCCAGCTTATATCAAGCACAACAGAAGTTTAACAGACAAGGGGCAGGGTTAAAACTCCACTCCAGTAGGTAAACTGTGAAATCTAACCTTGTGCATCTTTTCATGAATAGCTTTGTCCAGAAATTTCAAAATCTGGAAGTTGTCTGTTGAATGTTATCATAATGAGGATGTCATTCTCCCTCACCCATTGCCTTGCCACACTGTGAATATCTCCATAGGCATTGATCTAAAGAATGCCAGATTCTACCCTATGCATCAAGGAAATAAAGCTTCTTAAGCAGGAACACGAATCTGCTAGATGCAGGCTGTTTCAAAGATATGCTGACATTGTTTTCTCTTCTGATATTGCAAGGAGGTGCTACTCTCAATTTTTTTTTTTTAAGTTCAGGATCATTAGTCTGTATTAATTGACAAGATCTATATGTCAATAGAATTTATAGTACTGGCCAAAGGTTAAGTTTATGCTCGAATTCAAGCCCATTCATCTCCCTACTGTTTTCTCCACCTGTTTTATTTTTTTACCTTTTTTTTTTTT
>WBMY01013484.1:810710-928292 GCA_013397315.1 Donacobius atricapilla | reverse complement strand
TTTTTTTTTTTGTTTAACCAGGCTGCATTTTCTAAAAGGGAAGTGTTTCCAGTCACTGAAGGGTAGAGCCACCCATACCCAGTCCAATCAGTGCTAATCCATACCCCTGTGCTTGCATTCTTTAGTGCACCTGGAGCATGGTCTTCACCACCTACTCATTCTGAGGCTGTTGTGACTCTGCAGCCCTTCATGATATAAAAGCCTGAGGATTTCTCAGCTTTTTGTCAATGCCATCATTCTCTATTTGTTCCATAAAGGTAGGCAACGAATTTGATGAAGATCTCCCCATTTGCTGTAGATGCCTTTCCCTTTGAAGCCTTTCTGGTCATATGAGGTCTGTACAGATCGCCTCAGGGATGTTGCCCTTGAGCTAGCTATTCCAACACACTTCTCTTTTCCCCTAGTTAGCTCCTGTGTTGAGTCACTCATGTTAACCATTTGCATTAACAAATCCAGAGAAAATGCAAGGTGATGCCTGCTGCTTCTGTAGCATGGCTTAAACCACTGGTTCTCTTGACAAATTTATTTTGATTCCTTTTTAATTGAAAATTTGTCCTGGTCCATCACCTATCTTTTCCTCAGCTGTTGATCACTATGAGAAGCTTTATAGAAAGGTTTATACATTTTGGAAAATCAGTGCCATGCCAAACTCATGAAACACACTTCTCTCCAAGAGCTGTTCCTCTACCTTTCAAGAAACAAACTGCTCTATTCTCCTGCTCAGATTCTGCAATCTATAATTCCCATAGTACCACTCAGAGAAACACACATCTTTGGTGATGTCAGTATCTTGTACTCAGCCGCAGCTGGGATTTTGGGGAAAACAATTTTCTAGGTATGTACAGTATGTGTAGATGACTGGCTTTTGTAGCAGCAAGCTGTATATCAAAATATTTCCACTTTGGGGAAGTGGGTGAAATTGCCAATGTGATCGTAATGCAAGCTATAAAAAGATCAAAGTTGCAAAGTTCTGCAACAGCATCATCCATTGAAATGTAGCAGGAGGTTGCTGGAGAGAAAAAAGTTCATGCAATATATAAGACATTAAAAATTCTGTTACATTACTCTTGCCACAAAGATTGTAATGAAAATGGGAAATGGCACAAACGTAACCCATTCTCATTACAATCGTTAGATTGTAATCTTGTGCTCTCCTTCTCAAGAGAATGTTAAATGAGATTTTAAAGTATGGAAAATAAAGGAGCAAATAGAAACTGGAAAGCAAAAGAGGTGAGGCATGATAGACTTCTCCTGCATTCTTATGTTCTTTATTTTTGCAGTAAAGCTAGAGAGAACAGTATGATTTCAAAGAAAGATGTACACAGCTAAATATACTTTTTTCTTTCTTTTTGGAAAGTAAATAATTTCAATATTTTTATCTTCTTCATTCTTACTGTAAAAAAAAAGAGTCCCCCCAAGCCAAAGAGACAAAGTAACACTTTTTAGATATCTACATCAAAAGATTTATTTTAGCAGTGTAGAATTTGCCCTTATCCATCATAGTCAGAGTTGAAGGTAACACCTCCCAGTGAGGGAGAACTGTATGACTTAGGAGACTAGCAATTAAAAATCTGTCAGTCACAGGTCTGGATCCAGCCCTGATTAGATAGTGACCAAAAGTTGTTAATGTTACGCGATCACTGAGGAAGGAAGCAACCGACCTCGCTCTAATCCCCATGCAAGTATTTAAGTGATCTAAGTCCATCTCCTTTGCTGTGGAGGTATTTAACAAACAGAGTTTGAAGCAGGTGTAACAGGTACTTTCCATCCAGGGTCTCACAGGGGAGGAAAGGGGATCTTGGCCTCTTCTTAGGCTGTACATTCAGGGGCTTGAAGGACCTCTTAAAATATTAATGATGGAAAAATACCTATTGAAGGTTCAGAGGCAGTGTCACAGCAAAGCCTCTGTTTTTCTTGGAGAGTCAGTGGAGCTGAATGTTATGCACAGGAGTCAAAAGGGCTCCTTGATCTCTCGGGCTATGCCCCTACAGCGTCTGCGTGGCATCTTCTCCACACAGCCCTGCAACAATGCAACCTTGTAAACATCATAACACCTCAATAACAAAAGAAATGGCTTGCAGACAAAAGATTAAAATCTACAAAGGCTCTAACTCAATTGAGTAGGTAAGAAAGACTGAAATAATTAGAAATAGTTTAGGTCTTTGCAGTTCTCTTGGAGAGCTATCTTCTTGCCTCATCTTGTAATTTATGTTGACTCTTTTCCTTTTTTTTGTGCTTACTTTATTTGGCATAAATTTGAGGGTTTGGGTTGAAGTTTTGGGATTTTTTTGTTCATTACTTTGATTTTTGATTACCCATGGAGTTCAGGTTGATTCACCTCCCTTCCCTCGCTGACCTTCCCCAATGAGGTGACCATGGGCTGCTCTAAGTGAAAGTGGAAGATGGAACCTATCCCTATAGACAAATCATCTGTCATAGCTTCATGAAACCTTCCATCACTCTTTGATGAATGGATATCCTAGATAAAACTTATTTTCTCACTTAAAATCTGTCAAGAAATTTTCTCACTTAAAATGTCAGGAAATTACGAAGAAAGAAATCTGATATTTCATGGGTTTGTACCAGAATAAACTTCCTTTGTCCTTGATGTTTGCAGTCTCCAAAGACCAGATTTTTTTTCTTGTCTGCTTATAGATGCTGGAAGTGACATGGTAATGATCTGACCAGCTTTCTAGCTGAAGAACAAATCTACTCTTCAAAGAATATTTATAAGTATCTGTAACTTCAGGATGACTTATAGGTTTTCTTGTAATCTTGTTTAAAAGTGTTTACATCTGAGATGAGTTCTTATTTGCAAGTTTACACTATCATGGAAACATTATATCTGAACTAGAATTCATGACAGCTCTTCTATTTTAACTGCCAAGAGATTTTGCACTAAGAGAAAAACCTGTATTATGGCTGGCTGTACTGCATCTAGCCTATGATAAATAGAGGACTTTTAATTTCCCAAGTATCCAGTTCCTCCAACTCCACAAACGACAAAAATTAAAATTTTCATTCTGAAGCTTAAAATTAATTTAGTTTCTGTTGTAGTGCTGTAATAAGTAGATTTAATTTAACCAGTCAGCAGTTCCTTCCATTGGACATTAATTTTTTAAAGTCTGCAAGTTAATCAACCTGTTTTATGGCTATATGTGTTTTTACATCAAAAATCCTCATTATTTCTTTTTTATTTTTCTGTTAAGTGTCTGGGATAAGTGAAAATAGCTTCTGAATATAAAAGAATCAATTAATGTTTCAATATAGGGGGGGGAAAAAACATTCCCCAAATGGGTAACTATGCTCCAGACTGTTTCTCTTGCAGCTGTTTGGATCATGATCTGTCAGTGCCACCTGTTAACTAGACTGGTCTTTACAGGCAGAATATATAGTCAGAAGATGAAGAAGCTCCTGAGTTTTCTTATTTTGATTTTAATAGTCCCTCTGAAACATGAAATTGGTCTCAGAGATTTTGGAAGCTGCATCTTCACACCTATTAGAGAAGAATCTATCAGAGGACACAGGTTTTAGATAATGGATAATGCTGTTTACAGGGCTCTGTATCTGAGAGGAAATATTCAAAACCAGGTCTTGATTCAAACAAACCATTTCGATATCACCCTCTAGGCACATTGGAGCTGCTTTGGAGAGTGAGGACACTGGGATCCTCGGTTCCTGCTCCCTGAGGACAGGTGTCTGGGAGAATCTTTCCCTCAACGGGCTGCATGGCAGCATTTCCCCTGACTGTAGGATACCACACAGGCATCCCCTTTCATTAATGCCAAAATGCAAGCTTCTAGAGCAAATGAAAAGTGTAAGTGTATCCTTTTGAACCTCTCCTTTGTTTTTGCTTATATGTCAAAATTCAGCAAACACAATACATTTGTTCTCTGGACATTCAACCTGTCACAGCTCCTTTCTGCAAATCAGTTTGCACCTCAGTGTGTCTCAGCTGCTGCAGTAGCTATAATTCCAATCACAGCCAGCCACTTTAATGGGCTTCTTGAATCCACTGGGAAGAGCTATCCCATATGCAATGTCAGCTCCCAGCACCTAGAGAAAGCATGGTCTCTCTGCCACTTTTTAAGGAGAGCTTCAGTTCTGTGGTGACATTTGAGAGCTTTCATTATCTTCGTGTGAGAATCTCTGGGGCACACTCTGGTCTCTTAACATGCCCTTGCTTAACGGCATTCCTTACCTTTGGCTGCCTGTGTTCAGCTAACCAAGTGGTGGCAGAAATGTGTATAGTCCCTCTTAAATCATTCTGATTTTCCCAAGTCCCTCTGCAGTTTTTTGATGGAACATATGGCAATGTTATGTCTATTTGAAAAAGCCTTTGCATCATATGTTTATACAACTGCTCACTATCCCAAGACAAAAATTCTTTCCTGTTATTGCCCATTTGCTGACTAAAGAAATTATCCTCTTTATGTATTCCGGTACTTTACCTTGATACCTTACATGTTTAATTATGTAGTCCTTGGTCCATAATCCATATGATTCACTCACCACATAATACAACTCACATTAGTTTTATTTTTTTTAACCCTTGCCCTTTCTTTCTCACTTGCTTTCCTTTGTCAGCCTTTGCTATCTATTTAGTTCTGGATCTTACCCTGGCTCCCATAAAGTTTTTCCTCCTCAGTGACAAAATAGTCAGTGGTTCCAGTGGTACAGGATTTGTCTCAAATGACAAGAGCTCCTGATGTTTAAAGACAAGACCTTAAAAAGAGGAAAAAACACAACCAACAAATCCCAAAGAAAACTCCTGTTATGTGCCATATAAAGGAATAACATCACAAAACAGAGAAAGGAATGGGGTTTGTGGCTACAGAGACAGAGAAACAGCACTCTCTGTTTGGCTCTTTTTCTTTCTTCCCCTCTACTGCTGGCCAATGACCCCAGTCAGCCATGGAAGTCATGGATTCTCAGCAGTTTGTGAAGGAAAGGGTGTTGCACCTGGATCTTTCCATTCTTCCATTCTCCCAATATTCAGCAAGGTAGTAATAATGATTTTTCTCTTCCTTGGGTTAGAGGTGGCGAGGCCAGAAGAAAACCAGAATCCTTTAAGAGTGAAAACAATTTTTCCCCTTGAGGTCTGTTTTGAAAAAAAATCTGACAGCCTGAACATAAAGCTGTATGTGGAATTTTTTTTCCCCTCAGAAGGAGCAATGAAGTAGTTTTTAGAGTAATGTTTAAAATGGGCTTTTTACAATTGAACTTTGTTCCTTTGAAATTCTTTCTGTGACCACTGACTACTTGAAACGAAGTAACTTTATTTCAAAGCTTGCAATATTAGGGAAATATGTCTAATATACTTTGGATCTACAGGTAATGGGTTCAATTTCTACTGGTCCTTTGTATCATACTGTCTCCACTGCATCTTAATGGGCATATCTAGGGACTCTGTGTTCATTTTTTATAGGCTTTCTAGAAATCTGGACTTTTTTGTGCCTGCATTATTACAAAAGGTATTTATTTACGTGAGATTCCTGAGCTCTACTGATACAACCGTCCTTTTTATTTACAAGTCAATAATATCAAGCCTTTCTTTTCAACGCTTTGTTCTTTGATCTTTTACTTTAAAAAATAAGTCAATAGGCAAAAATCAAACACGTGTATTTTCATACTTGGGAAATACCTTATACTTTGTATATTACTCACCATACTTAAATAAGAAAGTATTGCTTGTGATGAATACTGATTTTGTATATATCCCTAGCAGCTCCTCCAATGCATTTCTATTTTTTCGTGAGAATACCCTTCAACCTTTTTCCTTTCTCTTGACTTCTTTTTTTCTGAAAACATATGTTTTCAGGTGGTGGGGAGAGCTGCATGGTGAATGAAATTTATTAAATTTCTTCTGATACCCAGAAACTAATAGCTGTGGTAGAATACTACAGGAGAAAATATAAAAGTTTATAAAATGTATTTTCTCCTCACAGGCACCTTGCTTCTCTGAATCCAGGATGAGCCAATCACATCAGATACAGTTTTGCTAGAGGGGGATGGAAGGTGATACCAGAGCCCAAAAAAGCCCCACATTCATGTTGGCTCAGCTGACTGGAAGGACAGGCTTTGGGGTTAGATCCAGAGCAGCTCTGATTTGGGGAAGAGAGAGGAAGGCTATTATATAAGGAGAGTGTAACCATCCATCCTGGCATCTGGAAGTGGCTATATATACCCAGTACTGGGGGTGGCAGAGGGTCAAAGAATTTTGAATGATGATTTAGGACTCAGTCCTGGAAATCACTTATTGGAGGTGGACTTCTCTCTTTGTTTCCAGAACAGTCTCTGCTGGCCATGCTGAGGGGATGGTAAAAAACCATTTGAATGCACAAAACACATGAAGATGCCAGAACAATGATGGGAGTTACTCTTCTGACTCAACATTTTTCTCTTCTTCATTCTGAGGCTGCAAGACTATTCAGCTTCTCTTAATTGATTTGATGGTCTTGCTGGAAAAAATGAGTTGCAATGACTTTTTTCTTCTGCTGAATTATTTACAGGTGGAAAATATCTGCCTTGCTGGATCTTACCCAAAAGGCACTAAAATGTTTCTTGCAGCCTGATATTATGCTTTTCTCCATTTTTCGTTTGGCTAGCAAAAAAAATTGGTTCAGTCAGATCTGAATAAAATCTTTTTTCTTCCTATATTTTTTTTTTCTTCTGGTTTAGGGAGTGAAACAATTATTTACACCGCCCTATTCCTGATAGCAACCATATGTCTGGACTGCATAGCAATGAGCCTTGCAGTCCTACTTCTGGCAACTCTCCCTGGCCACAATGACATCCCACAGTGCTCCTAATGGGAGTAGGTGCCGTGCAGCTCTTTGCGTGCCATCGGCACTTCCCAGCTTCCAACACCTTACTTCATATGCCACCACTGTTCTCCAGTAGCTCTTGCAGCTAAGAATTTGGTAAGCTGTGTGGCATAGGCAGCATTTGGAGGCTCAAAGCTCTCAAAGACCGTGATGTTGAGATGGGTCAGAGATTAAAAACACAGGGTGATTGAATGAATTAGACTGTGTGGATTCCCATCATCTTGGAAAGCAAATTTTGTAGGGGCTCAAATGAACTCTGTGGAACTTATTTGTGCCACATAGAAAAATCCGTGATACAAATACTTTCCCCACAGCAAAGAACCAAGAAACATGCCTGATGGCCTGGGTGGGAATCCTCAAGGAGGACAGATACTACCTGAGAAATAGAACTTGAGGGGAAAGTGATTTTGTCATACAATAAGGTCTCTTTTCTGTCTTCATTTTCCATATTAGGAAAGCAGAGCTATCCTTTAATAAGACCAGCTAATTTCCTTTTGTGAAGGGGATGAAAGTAAATCCAGTTGTGCTGGGAAGGTCCCAGTGAACAGTGGTAGAAACATATTTCCGGATCAGATGGAATAAGATATATAGGGGTCCTGGACAGGGAGGAGAGTTTAAAAGACTGAAGTTTTGTGGTTTTGTAGGACATTGCTGGTAAGAGTATGCAGGGTTTAAAGGCTCAGTTAGCTCAGAATCTGAAGCCATCCTTCTAGTAGTGTTTGCTCCTCCTTGGTCAAAGGAGGCAGAAGAGAAGGACATGCAGCTTCTGTGCCTGTAGGAGACCCTGTAAGCACCTTCCCAGCTGAAGTCCCTGTGCCCTTGCAGAGGCTGTAAGGATTTGTCTTCTGTTCCTGAGTACAGGTATGACTTCTTCCAACTGGGCAGCATAAGTGGGGCAGAACACAGCAGGACCATGCCTCCCTTCTGCGAACATGCTGAACTTGGCCCAATGTGAGCTTTGGCTGTAGAAAATGCAGTAGGAATCTCTGCTGTGGAGCTTTTATCAGCTGTGCAGATCAGAAGGGGAAATTTCACTCTGTTTTCTCCCATTTCTAATACAGCAACATTTCAGCATTGTGCTTCAACCCATGGTCCACAGCTGAGTGGTAGTTTTATGATTTTATGAGACCTCAGACCACAGTGTCTTTAAATGTTCTGTAAAATATACAGGTTAATCACCTGACCCCTGCAAACTTATTGGAAGAACTTGCATTGCATTAGCTAATGCATTGTGATGCCTTCCTGGAGCTGCAGAAAACCGTTGTACATGAAAACTTGCAGCTTTGCTAACTTTGCACAAAACAGGGGGGGAAAAGTCCCTTTAACCAGTGCAAAACAAGATAAAACCACAAACTTGATGGCCTTTTGTGCAACCTCAATTGGACATTGCAGCTCTATGCTGTAATCTCAGAACAGAGCCTTTATCATCTTGGGTGTACTAGCATTGACCCATAACAGAGTCTTAAATAAAAAGCAAACCATAATGTCAAAGCAAAAGTCAGCATCTCAGCAGGTCTGGGCTCAAGAGTGGGAGTGTGAACAGAGAAAACAAAAGCTCAGAATAAGGAGAAGGCTGGATGGGTTTGAAGGAGAAAAAAAACCCCAATCTCTGGAAAAATAGCAGGGTGGAGCAGAAATAAAAATGCTTTGGACAAGAGAATCCCTACAGACTCCAAAGTGCAAGGCAAAAAAGGAAAAAGAGGCCTAATCCTTGCCTTACCATTGCCTGAGCTGATGTGGGTCAGCTGGGGTGGCAGAAGGGCTCAGAGCTTGGATTTTGAAATATCTGCGCAGAGGTGGTTCAGCAAGGCCACACGGCAGAGATGGCATTGTGGAAGCTTTGGGCCAGGCTGTAATTTATTGGCAAAATGCTCTGGGGCTAAATAGTCAAGAGAGATGGCACTGCACTCCCTCTGAGAAGAGTGATCGAAGCTTCCCTCATGCTTGGAGGTGGGGAAGTGACATTATTCTGTGGCAGTCAGTCCCAAGTAGTACCGAGCCTTTTCAAGTAATTTACATGCCTGAGTGAGTTAACACTGAGTAGTTCCTGCTCTCCCTTGGATTGTGCTTCTGCTCGTTGTACAGCAAGCAGAGATGGATACAGAGAGGCATAGCTGAAGTCATAGTCTTTTTCAGAGACAGGGCATGTACTTCTCTCAGTCCACAATCCTACCATATGAATTTGCTCCGTTCACATGTAGTCTCCCTCTCTTCCACTGAAGCCAAATCTGCCACAGGAAGAAATCCTGCTTTCCATTAGTTTGTACATCCCTGCGAGGGACAGAAGGAATCCAGCCTTCAGCAGACATGTTTGAGAAAATACTGGCTCCTGAAGAGTTTCCCACAGCTCTAGGAAGAGCTCTTGGGTGTTCAAAAGCTGGGAAGTCAAAGGAATGATGAAATGCAGCCTGTGGAGAGCAAGGTTTGGTTCCTATTGTGGAACTGCTTGCCCCCCAAAAATAAAATTGGCAGGGGGCCATGTCACTGAAATGCATTTTGACCTTATTCAAATTACTTCAAGCCAGATTGCTTGGTTTTCTACTACACTTATTTCTTGGCAGTTTCATAAGTGTCATGAAACTCACTTTAGAGGGGAGTGGGATAAGTTCACCTGCAGCAAAATAGAGGTGGCCATTTACCTGTCTGTTGTATCAAATTGGTGTGTCCTGCATTGCCAGCCTTCCTGGGCAGCAGGTTAATATACCTGTACACCCTCTACTGCTCCATGGTCAACCAGGCCTGCTCTCACTGTAATGCTGAATGCTAAAATGGGGCACCAACTGCCCCTTTTGTGTTTCCAGCTCCCAGGAGTTACTTGTAGGTTCCCAGAATTTACAGGGATGTTTTACCCTCTGCTTTGTTAAGGTCCTTTGCTCAGGAGTGTTGATCTCTAAGGAAAGCAGTGTGTGTAGATCCTGTCCAAGTCCCATCTGTAAGTGACCTCTCATCACAGGAAGGCCAGAAAAAGGGACAGAAGTGACCCACATCAGCACCAGAGGAACTGGCTGCTCTGTAAACCCAAGCACAGTAGGACCTCTGGTGAAGCTGGCAGGTTTTGTAGACAAATAAGGATCACTCATTCTCTCCTGGATTCCCTGAAACACAAAATCTCATCCGTTAGATGAGCCAGGTGGAGCTGAAAGTCTTACATCAAAACCTAGAGGGGAATGGAGGCCACAGAGGGGATTATATCTATTAAGAATTACACAATGTGTGACAATAGAGCAATACAGGGGACTCAGTAATGAGATGGTTTGGGCACTGTGGGAATGTCATGTTGTTCAATCTTCTTTTTTACTTTTTGACACCCTTGCTGACATGTTGGTCAAAATGGCATTCCTACTAGGGACTTTGCAAATTCTTGTGCTCTGTTTTTCTTCTCCAAACAGCACAGCATGCCCCAACGTCCTGTGTGGTTCTGCATCCCACTCAGAGCTCTTGTGTTGTCCCTCCTGTGCTGCTTACAGCTGCCTTTTCTGCCAGCTGGCCAAGGTCTACCTCCACCCAAGACAGAAGTGCCAAATGGCTTAATGGGAGATGTTTTCAACTGGTGACATTTTTATTGGTGGGCCAGAGACAGAAAATGGAATCTGGCATGTTGTGCCATCAGCACTCCTCACTGGGAGCCAACCACAAGGTAAATCACCTGGCTCACACTCCACAAGGACTCAGTTTAAAACAAACAAAAAAAAGGTGTTAAAGCTTTCCCACCCCACCCCAGGATCCCACTGCAGAGCAGTTTCCTTTGCAGTTCATTGCACTGCAGATGGGAGTTTCAGGCAAAGATAATACTCTTTGGCTGAGAGATCACCCCAAGAGAGCAGCTCTGTGGGGACGGGTTCCGTGTTCCTATCAGCTCCCAGTAAGGCATGTCTTGGCGAGCAGCAGCAACTACAGTTCACAGGCACTTACTCATCCTCTCCCCAGACTGCCCCAGCAATCCCTGATGGCGAGTCACTGTCCAGCCCTGCAAGCCTGGGTATCCCACATGAAGGGCTGGGGAAATATCTTTCCTGTTCCTCAGCCCACCAGAAATCTGTGACTGGCTTTCAACCAAATCTGCAGGCTTCCTCCATGGATCATCATGTGCAGCCATGAGGGTTAGTGCTGCCACAGGAAGAAAAACAGTGGAAGCATACTGCTGGGGTGGGCAGTACATCACAGAAGCCCGGGGCAATTAAAGCTGTCCCAAACTCATACAAGGGTGGTAGACCCATGGGAATGAAACTCCAGAACATGTATGAAAGCATCTTTATACCTGCTTTGAGAAAACAATTTGGAAGATATTATTTTTTCTCATTATTTCAGTGGTATTTTAGTCTCCCTCTCTTTCCCTCTTTCCTCCTCTGTGACACCAATCTGATGAAAAAAGGAGACCAGATATGTCTGAGAAAATGACACCTGTATCAAAGATGCTGATAATGGACAGAAAAATAGCCATACTGCAGCTGTACCTAAGCCCTAGAAACAATGACTGCTGGTGTATAACTGTTTGTCTAACTACAGGGGTTTTTAATAACTATTAATTTTGCATAGTAGTATGTGTACTCAGTAAAAGACAATGATTTTCCACATCCAGTTAAGTGTATTTATTGTTATTTATGAAATTATTGAAGATGTCTTTGCGTTCATGGGTCTGAGTCTTGCACAATTCATTGAAATGCTTGGCATCACTGCCATAAAACACACACACTGAAGATAATAAAATCCAGCTATGCAGTACAGTAAAAATCCCCACAAAAAATATCATAAAATGGACATATGAATCTTGATAAAGTCTGTGTATCGCTAAGCTGCACATTCACATGAATTAGAGGTGTGTGGTAGTCCTGGACAAAGCCTTATATAAAAGCACATACTGTCTACAGAGGCAACATAAAATTCCAAGGGGGGATGCAGTGCACCCTGTCCCTCTGATTATGCACAACTGTAACCCTTCATCAAGGACTCCTCCTTGGCCATGAAAAGTGTTCCCCAGGTCAGCAAACCACTCCTAGCAGGTGTGTTCCAGGTTCCCTCCCCCAGCCTCAAAGGCTATGAGAAACTGGGCATGCAATCTTGGGAGGCTGATAGTGCTCATCATACTCCCAGCATGATGTTCACCTCCGTCCTCTCTCTGTCAGATCCCCAAGTGCCTATTTCACCATCAGCCTGCAAACATAATCTGCAATTTCTAAGAAACATTTCTGACCTTCCTTCACACTAATTCAGTCCATAAACTGGAGTAGCAGAGGGAAAAGGGGAAATGTATCCAAAAATACTTGGAGTGAAGATTTCCATAGTTGTCTCTGGAGGGAAACAGCCCGTTGCTCTTACATGGGCCAATGTTGCCAGCCTTCCTAGGCTATTAGTAGAAAGATACCATACATAAAGTTATCCATGATGATCCAGGAAGTCTTTGAAGCATCATGACAAGACACTCATTATAACACGAATGGTTTATGAATTATAGAAGAGGGCAAAAAACAGATGTGTAGGGACCTCAGAGTATTGACACAGCCTAGGAGCCTCGACTTCCTTCATACTGGCCAACCAACAGCACCTTCTGGCTAGCAGTGTGCAACCTCTTCACTATAACCACAGTATTTTATCCCCCAGCTTGCTACCTCAGTCTGTGCTCTTACAGGTAAGAGCTCCCCAGGAGATTTTCTGTCACTAAGCTTTGAAGTGAGCTCTGCACAGCCTTGCAGAAAATAACTTCTAATATGCTGAAGTCTGGTGTCTTCTTTTACTCACTTTGGATGTGTAACGTCTCCTTAATGAGTGTTTAATGCTGCATGGATAACCAGGACCATGGATGTCCACTGCTAGAAAAGACCTGAGAGAAAGAAAAGCATCACCTGCCAGCCACTGTCTCACAACAGCAGAGGAAAAATACCTCCACATGCACTGCAGAACCCCATGTCAGGAAATGGAATATGGATTACTTTGAAGCCTAGCCCTGGTTCTGTGGCATCAAGGATTTGAAGCAGGGGCAGACCATTGCAGATTAGCGGTCTGCTTTCTTAGTTCTGCTGGTGCTTGTTTGCAGTGGGTTGTTCAGTGTATATGCATAAAACCTTACCAAGCACACAGGTACAGATATGCTACAGGCAGATGATGAAGGGGAAAGACCTCACTTCTCCAGCTAGGTTAGATAAGGTAAGAAATGGCCTGTGGGCGCCCAGGATGGTCAGAGGGCTGGAGCAACTCTACTACAAGGAAAGGCTAAGAGAATTGGGATTGTTCAGCCTGGAGGTGAGAAGGCTTTGGGACCCAATTGCAGCCTTCCAGTACCTGAAGAGACCCTACAAAAAAGGAGATAAATTTTTACAAGGACATGTAGTGACAGGACAAGGGGGAATGGATATAAACTGAAAGAGAGAAGGTTTAGATTGATTATCGGGAAGAAATTCTTTACTGTGAGGGTGGTGAGACAAGCTGGAAAAAGTTTCCCAGAGAAGTTGTGAATCTTCCATCCCTGGATTTATTCAAGTCCAGGCTGGATAGGGCTTTGAGCAACCTGGTCTAATGAAAGGTATCCCAAGGTCTGTGATAGGAGGGTTGGAACCAGATGATCTTCATAGGCTCCTCTAACTGAAACTGTTCTATAATTCTATGATTCTACACAGAGAGAGTGATTTGAGTAAGGAGAGTTACACCTGTGGAAAAAAATTTGAAGAGCACCTTGGCAAAAACATGAGCACAGAACATTTCCTACCAGGAAGATTCACGATAATCTGGGAAAACTTCCCATGATCTAAGTAAGCATCAATAGTTGGATTATTTAGAATCAGTTGTGCCAAGCCCTAGTAAAGTGAAGAGACCTGGACGATTTGGGGGTAAGTTTTCTTTTGCCAGCTGAGGGTAAACAAACGGGTGAGTGTGTGACTGAGCTATGTCCCAGCTCAGCTGAGGGTCACAGCTGCACAGTACTATGGAGTTGGGAGTGGGACACTTGTGGGTGAGAAGAAACAACACCAATGGCCACTAACCCGGCAGTGAGTCCTACACCAGCCCTTGTGCCATTGTAGTGTTTCTATTATTGTTGCATGAACTGACCACAGGGAAGGTAAAATGTCCATGTCTGCTCTTACTACTATCACGCCGTCACTTTTTGTGCTAGCTCACCCCCTCCCAGGGCTCTCACACTGACCCTGGCCGGGCTCAGGCTGCCCCTGTGCTCACACCATCATTTCTTCACACTGCTCAGATACAGAGAGGAAACTTTATTTCTGGAAACCCCAGTGGTAGAGTTTCTGAGGAGAGATGGAGGGAAGCAGGACAGATGCACATGGATGCTCTGCTGAGTCTGTGCCTGCACATTTCACTGGAAAAGGGCAATGCAGACCAGTGGCATGGTTCTCTGTCCCACTTTCTCCCTGTGTAAAACAGGAATAATCATACTGACCCAGTTCACTGGGGAGCCTGGAAAGGCCTGTTAATGTTCCTAAGGCTCTTTGAGAATAAAACGGTCTGTATCAGTTCTAAGTGTTATTACTCACGTATTGTAATTCTAACCTATAAGAGACTTGGCTTTAGTAGGAGAATTTTGGCGACTGCAGGTGAAAGAAGGTTTCATATTTCATCTTTAGCTGTATACAGATTAACAACACTCACACAATTTCTTCACAGGCATAAAGGTGAAGGTGAAATTCACGCCAGTATTAGGCATTACAATGAATTACTTTGGCATAAAGGACCTCTGGTTTCCAACATCTGTGAAAGTTTAGCTGAAGTGATGTATAAAGTCTTGCTACCAGCTAACAAAAGCAAGTGCTTGTGAAATTGATCCTGAAATTTGAAATTTTCCACAGGCTTTGGCATGACCTGGACTGGTGCCCAAATCAGAAAGGTAAAAGGTTAGCATTTTACTATGCAAATATATTAACCAAGTAAGGGTATAAATATATAGACGTTTCAGAGTGGTTTCACAGAGATCATTTCACTTGGAATTTACCTCTCTCCGACCAGATCAGAGACACACTGCGGCATGTGTAAATCTAAAAATTCATAAAGATATCAAACAGGGCTTTTATAATGTACTTTGAAGTCCTAGCATATATTGCTGCTCTATGCTACACATTTCCATCATCACTGCTTCTCCTGTCTGGATTATGCTGACGTCCCAGTGGAGATGACTGCAACTGGAATCTTGTACCAGGTAAGGGAGAGAAAAAATGACTTATTCAACTGAGACACCACCTTCCCAGCAAGAGACAGGATTATCAGTTCATTAAATCACATGGGGGACAGTGGCATATCCACCATGAACAAAACCCAAATGCTACCACATCATTTAGAAACTATTTCAATGTGTTACAAGATGCCTCTCCACATGGGGACTATTTGCCCTGATTTTACTTCTCTGATTTTTGTTTCAATCATTCTATTTTAGTTTGCATTCCCAAATACGGGTTGGGGAACATGATGTTATTGCTTGAGCATTGAAGGGAGAGGGTGTGTGATCAGTTTTCCAGGGCATAGGCAGAAATGCTCCCTTTCTCACCAAGGTCTCCCTCTCCACCATCTCTCATTTTTTGAGTAGAGAACAGCTACTTTTTGGAATTTGAAAAACATAAGATGGAACTGCAGAAGCTCTTAGGTGTAGCTATGTATTATGTTTAATGTCATAAATAAGAAGAACAAAAAGAAGTGCAAATCTTGGTTGTAGAAAGCCATATTTTCCATGTTCTCTTTAGGTAATAGAAAATCAATGGGCCTTTCATATATGCAGCACATCTGAAGCGCTAAAGCTCCTATCCTCCCTTCATATATGCGTAAATCAATTAGTTTACTTTGCTGTCTGAACAAGTATGTTTCAAAACAATGACAGATTCCAGTGCATTAGCTCCATCACTTCGTTGCAGCAGAGCCTTTCTCTCTTTCTTTCACATTTCCTTTGATGAAAAAATCATAACATTTCCTACACAAGCTCTTCACACCCCACCTCGTGACTGAAGTGGGGAGTGCAGCACATATAAAAATGTCACCCAACAGCACCATTCAATTCCTGGTTGAAATACTGGATTGTTTTTCATCCCTTCTCATTTCCCAAATAATAGTTTTCTTCTCCCCAGATTTCCCCAGCTTCTCTAGCTGCTTCCCACTGCCCCAGCCACATGCTTTTTCATGGCTTTTGGCATAACTGTCCGTATTTTGAGGTAACATTACAGAGGATCTTTGGTTTCATTTTTTTTAATGACAAACTCTTACAAGGAATTGTTATTTTTATATTAAGCTTGGTTGCTAATTTTCTCACTAGTTGAACAATTTAAGAATTCAGCACTCTATTAACAAATGCACTAAGTCTTCATTGTAAATGGTTATGCTCTGTATGGACTTTTCCTATGTTCTGGAACTATTTATATGATGATTCATTGATTATTTATGGGGATATTTATGGTGTTTTCTTGGACATGCCCTTTGAAGAAATCAGTAAGTTTGAGGAAAACAACAATGGGTAGTTCATGGGAGTAGGCCTTTAGGTTTGTTTTTATATTTTAAAAAGCCTTCAGCACCATCAAAAATCACTGCTAATGCTTAGAATTTTCCTATTGCCTTCTGTTGGGGAATCTGAAGTGGAGGCAGGCTTCAAGGAGATAAGTAGAATGGTAACATTACCCATAGTGTTAGGATGTCCATTGCACAGGCAGCCTGGATGAAACCTGGAGAAATACTAGGCTTGAACCTAAAGCTAGTAGGAATTTTGACCCTGCCACTGCTAGGCATGACACAGAATTGTGGATGCCTTCAAAAATTATGGAGGAATTTTGTTAGTGGAGCATGTACCAGAACTCTGATTTCCCTACTTTTGACCCCATTTTAGAGGTTGCAGAGTACTGATGGTCCCACAATGACCTGTTCCCTGCTACAATTGAGATTACAGTGGGTTTCCCTTCAGGCATCTGGACACAGTGGACTCTGTATATTCTGGGCTAGGTCTGTTTCAACAGACAGGACCATCAAAATTGCTTTCTGTTTTTGGTTTGATTTGTATTTTATTTCTAATGTGGTGGTTTGAGACATTGTGTGCAGTTGACAGAGGGAGAGAGGGAACGGCATGCTATCTGGGGACAGAGGAGTCCAGCCTGCTTCAAGGAGAAATGTTGCTGGATAAACACAAATTGGCGTAAGCTACATCATTAGGAGAAAGTTGTCTATCATTAAGCACTACATAGTGCATCCCTGTGAGCCTGGAATAAGTCTCCAGGGGATATACAATCATACTTGCCACACAAGTGGAAATGCTGAAGATGAACCACGCATTGTCTGGGTGTCCACCTCCCACCTGCATTAGCATCATTATATGTGTGTTGGGCTGACTTAGCACACTGAGGAGGAAGGTGGCCATGCCATTTTTTTTTACCATTTGGATAATTTACTCTGTGAGTTTCTTAGAGAGGGAATTCATTAATGCAGATATGCAGGGTGCAATTATTCAGATGATGCAGTGGGAGGAAGCTGCATAAAATTTACAGAGTGAGCTCTGCTGGTACTCTGAGCAGTGCTTTTCTGGGTGGTCCTGCCTGGAAAAAAATCACACCTAGGAATGCCTTGATGACTTCTCACTGTGTCCCACACGGCAACTCCTCCCGATTGGCATCAGTGGAAGCCACTCTTGCTAGGCGAGGGAGATGCTAGAAGACTCCCAGTTAGCATCCGTCACAACAGAGAGGAAATCTGTGGGAAATGCTGATCATTTATATCAAAATTAATGAGATTTTCCCTCTGAATGTGAGGGCTGAGATGTATGCTGACTACAGGAAAAAAAAAATCCATCCATGGATATCTAGCTTGCCTTTTTATTTATATTTTTCTAGGGGTCTTGTATAATTGATGACAGTGCCTATTTGGCAAAGAAATTTTCTGAGCACAAAATTTGTTTTAATAGTAATTTTTTCCTATTAAACAAACTGTTGTTTTTTCCCTCCTACATCTGAAGCCACAATCACAGAACCACAAAACAAATCAGCCTAATTTCACTGTGAACTTTTCTTTTGACATCCTTCTATTTTTCAAAGAGAATAAATGTGTTGTTACGTGACTGCTCTTTTCCAGACAGAAGAGGCAGAGAGTTATTTTTGAAGCTCCTTAAATCAGAAGCTCTGGCTCTTTACAAAAGCATCCCCACAGGATATCAGGACTGTGTTTGGAAACATATGTGATAAAAAAAAATCAAACCATAAAAATGAACCGGGATCACCTTGTAATTGGGCAGAGAAGACTTCCTGCTGCTGTCTATATTTTTGTTAAAAGCCAGTGCTTCTGCATTTCTCACCTTTTGCTGTGCAAGATTGTACACAAAATCTCTGATTGCCAAGCAAATCAAAGCCAAGAGGGAGACCCCCTGTTTGCAGGAAACCATCCCCCTCCTATATTCTCTTTTACTGATGTTATGTGGGAAAAATTAGATGTACAGAATGTATCAAAAGTCCTTGTAAAAAAAATAAAATAAAGACACCACCAGTGGAACAGAGCAATATGGAGGACCCGAAGGAGATCTTTGAATGCATCAGCTTCTATATAGAGCAGTAAGCTAATAGGCAGTTCATTGAAGCTAAAGTGTAACATAAAACATAAAATTACAGAGAAAATGGCTGGAAATATAATAAAAAATAATTAAAAATCTTGTAGGAAGGTGGCATATCAACATATGATGTAAATACAGACATAGGAAGTGCAGTTTATCATTTGAATAGATGAAACGGCTGAAAATGGTAACAAAATCTGCAGGTTTGTAGTCTGTTTTTTCCTAAAATTTGAGAAACCCCCATGGTTCCAGCAACAACTTCCCATTTTCATCTGTCAGAAAATGATTCCTCTGTTTTGCTCAGCTACCAGAATTCCTAAGCAAAAAAACACCCATCGTAAAATTGGTTAAAACTGTAAATTTGAATTCAAAATTAAAAAAAAGGGAAGAAAAATCAATCATTTCCCGGGTCCTTAAATGTCAAACATACTGTGGAAAGACATGAGTCTCTCCACCAGTTTGGCATGACATGAACTTTTGAATGAAACCCAGACTTCTATTTTCTTTTGTACACTGCTTTCTACTCTTCAATGAGATGAAATTTCAATGTTGTTGAAGACTTAGGGCAAAATTATTTTTTCCATGAAGTTATAAGATAAATTGGACAAGGCATTAAGAGAATACAGAAGTTAAAAATAGGCAGTGTTCTCCCTCCCCAGGAAAATTTTCTCCTACTATCTGCAGTCAGGCATATTTAAAACTCAGCATCTCCTAGTGATGTGGATATCATACTAATAATACATATTTTCCTTTCATGGACTGGCACCTGGTAATGCTTTGGGAAGGCTGACCTGGAACAGAGACTGGACAGAGCTAGAGAATAAAGTAGATATATATTTAAAAGCCTTGGGCAGTACAAGAGCCTGGCCAGGGCTACACCCAAGATGGACTTAAAATGGTCACAAAATGGACAACTGACCACAAGGTCTCACACTTTTATAAGTTTTGGTCCATTTGCATATTGGAGTTTAATTGTCCAATTACAGCTTCAGATTATGAAGTTCCATCCTTCTTGTTTCTTTCTTCAGCCCACCACTGTTTATGCTTTTGGGCCTGAAAACTTGGTTTTCTTGGTCTCCATCTGGGATAGGATTTGTTTTGTCTACCTACTCTGTGAAGAGAGCTGACTAACACTTAATACGAAGCTCAGAACTACACCCCTAGGCAGCACAGAATCTGAGAAACATGAAAACTAAAACTTAAGGCGTCACTGGAATTAGCTCACTGAGAGCAAATTGGTAACATTCAGGCTGCAAATGTTTTGAGGGTAAAGCATCTTGCTGTTTGCTGGACCAGAACCTTATTCCTAGACACAATGTCAATATCAAAAATAGTCTTGTATTATTAAGAGTGACCCTCATACAGTAGAGTGTATCAGTATTGGTCCAGACAACACATGGAAGTGTATATGTGTATGTGTGCGCATATAACTGTGTATTTTGACTTGATATTTATGTGTTTTGGCCTGTGTAAGTATATGTACATATATTTATTTACATATGTTATATATCTTATAGGTTGAGAAGAATGCATGCTTACTGCCATGGAATGTATGCAACAGCGGTAGATGGAAAAACAAAGATAGTGACAACCCTTTTCTAGGCTACTGCATCCTTTTCCTCATAGCATATATGGGTAGTGTTCCTGGGCCAGGAACAAACATTCTCTGTAATGAAACTCTCCTGCTTTTCTGAGACTTAGCAGGAATATTTTTCTTCTTTTTTCCTCATCATCCAGAGGCATGTAAGCAGAGGAGAGTGCATTGGCTCACTCCTTAACACAACCCAGCAATTTTTGCATGTATTCTCAAATGGTTTTGTAAGTACAGAGGATGTAGTATAAGCAAAGCTCTGACAATGTGGCTTTTCAAGTTTAAAAAAAAAGGAAAAAGAAAGTGTTGATTTAGTGCACACAGATACCTACAAAGATCCATGTTTTAATAGTGTTTACACCCACAACAAAGATCAAGAATTTACAGTGTAAAAAGTGGTGCAGGCTTCAATATAAGTGAGACAGAGCTGAATGCAGTTACCATCTACATTATGAAGGGCTCAAAATCCAACAGAGCTACTTTATAGTGCAATTTACATATTTTAAAATAGCTTATTTAATAGTTGATAAAAGCAGGGGTCAGTTTCCTCTGAAAAGCAAGAGTTTTAAATACCTGCAGTTATTTTGAGAACATGAGTGATTAAATTCTAGCAACTCTGCAATTTTAAAGGCAATTGGAAGTAAATGATAAATAAAAAATATTATGCCACTTGCTCTGAAGTTATTTTGAACCTCTTTTTTTTTGTGTGTGTCTCTCCTCTTTCGTTTTCTGTTCTTTACCTACCAAACTTCCTACCTGTGTATTGTATCTACAACAAATACACACATGTGAAAACTGGTTCTTTACATGGTATTCAAATTTGAATGTCCAGTGGCTTATCTCCTTACCTTTATAATATTATTCCAAATAATATTTGGCAAAACAAGGAGGATTGCAGGTAAGAAATATGAGGAAAGCTTTTAATTAACATCTTTAGCTTTCCACCTTGTTTAAATGTTTGCATAATTTCAATTTCTGCAAATCCCTAAAAGGAAGTCAAAATCCATTGGCCAAAAGAGGCAAGAAAGAAAAAGGAATTAATATACTCATAAAATATTATCTAAGTGGAAAAGAAGAAAGATTCAGATTTAATTGATAGCTACTAAGAAGCAGTGAGTTCTAGCTCTTCACTTAAAGAAGATTTTGAAAAAATCCATCCCAATAGAATTTACAGTCATTAGTGGAGGTTTCCAAAACCTCCAGAGAGAGAAGATGAATGAAGGCATTAAATGCAAAGGCTTATCTTGGGGACCCTAATTTTGCCTCATGCTGCTCACATTACGTATTATCCTCACATGGCCTTGTTTTTTGAGAAAGGGACCAGCAAAGTGGAAGCATTTCTGTGCAGTAGTGGAAATTAAATTGCACAAGACACTAATCACAAAACCGTGCAAAAGTGGACAAAAAAATGGAAAGCTCTGCATTATGTTCATGGCTCCCTCCATGTTTTTTTCTTTTCACTCCTTTCCAAAATCCATATTCTTTGTCTTTGTGACCTGTAGTGCTCCTCAGTCAGGTTGAGGGATTGCAGGGGAAGGGAGAGCTGCTGGAAACGGTGCAGTGTCGCAAGAAACTGTGAAAATGCATATTTAGGAATTGAATATAATTTTTAAAATGAGTATGACAGTTATTCCTTTTCTGAACACAAAGGTAATCATCATAGAATCATAGGTTCATAAAATGGTTTGTATTGGAAGGGGACCTTGAAGATCATGTAATTCCAAACCCACTGCTGTGGGCAGAGACACCTCCCACTAGACCAGGCTGCTTGAAGCCCCATCCAACCTGGGCTTGAACACCTCCTGGGAGGAGGCATCCACAACTTCCCTGGGCAACCTGTTCCTTGAGGAGTTGCAAGGACAGGCTGACAAGTCTCTGTATTGCATCATATTAATGAAACATCATGAATATGATGCCATTCACTGATATTGCAATATTATGTTCAGTAGTAAGACCCAAACCTGACTGCGCTGAGATATGGAAGAGCTTCATGACACTGATCATGGAACAACTAGGTAATAGAATGTCAGGACACACTCCATGCTAATAAATGCAAACTAACATATACAGAGAAAAATACCACTAAGATTACAGACAAGGTGTTGGAATCAAACTTGGATGTTAGTATTTTAAAAAAAATATGTCTTAAACAAGTGTGATTTGCTTTATGAAAATGTTAGCTCAAAGTGTTTAGCTGTAGCAGAAAAAGGAAAAAAAACCCCGAATTTTAGGTATCAATGGAGAATTAATAGAAAGCAAGTGGTAAATACACTTTTCTGTCCTTCTATCTCAAAAGGTAATCAAGCAATAGAACTGGCAAAAGAGGGCAAATAAAGTCATCAAAATTGTGGAGCAGCTCCGAAACATGGAAAAGACTAAGCAGAGCTGGATGTTTTAGCCTGGAAAAAAAGTTGATCAAGGAGGGATAGGGCAGAAGTCCATAAAAGCACAGAGAAGTCAAATGAGGACATGGAGTTTACTGACCATTGCTTCCCTAAATGAAAGGAAAAAAGGCTTTTCAAATGAAAATATTGGGTAGTAAACATAAAATAAAATTAAGAAACTTAAGGAATCTCAAGGCTAAAACGGTATGTAGGTCCCAAACAGAATAGAATAAACTCACAGAAGAAACACATGTGGAAGGCTATACAGCATAAACCCACAGCTTCCCAGATTGGGGACTTCCTAAACCAGAGTCTATACCTGAACCCTGTTTTTATCAGTGAAAATAAAGCCCCAGCCTCATGTTCTTGTGCTGCTTCTAAAAACAAATATCTTCACTTGGAAAATTTTATTTGTGCAGCGATTTAGTCAAGAGACTTCAGTTAGCTCTTTTGGGAGGGAAGCTGTAGACTAGCAGAGGAAGGGTTAGTGCCACACTTCAGCAGGAGACAGCAAAGTGACTGACATACCTAGAAGTTGTATCTAGGGGGCTACCTTCATCTACACACTCACAGCAGGGAGGCTTCCCTGTGATTCTGAAGAGAAATGGTCTGTTAGTGGACAGCTTTTTCCACCAAGGTACTTCACTTGCTCTCTGAACTCTGCATTGAAGAGAAATTTGCAGGCGAAGGTGAGCAGCGTGACACCCTGTGTGCACTGGAAGGATTTGCTCTGCTTCCAATGGCTCTGCTTCTTGCAGGACAAGCTCCCATGCCAAATCCTGGGTCCAAATTTGCAGCAGAGAATGGGAACAAAGCAAGCCTGAAATGCGTGTGTTGTTTACAGACTCTCCTCTGCTGCACGGTGTCACAAACCCTGGTCACAGCTGCTCTAAGCAAAGAATGTTTTCTATGGAGAAATCACAGCAGCATAGGGAAGGAAGGTGAGCAAGGAAGCTGAGTGAGAGCAGAGAGCTGTAGCTTGTATTTTGGTGAACCTAATGACTAGTTTTGAGGCAAAGACTTGAAGGCCAAAGTCTGACAGGCTGTCAGGCACTGATTGCCATTTTCATAAAGGGTGCTATGCAAGTGTAAGTGATTGATAGATTGATTGATTTATTTTGCTGAGGCTCCTTTGTGGTCTCCTGGGGGGTTTCTGGCCACACCTCTCAGGCTGAAAGCACTTGCTCTGCCTGCTGTTGCTTTTTTTTTATTTGCGGGTAATGAAAATTTGTTACAAGCCTTCCCTTTCATCTGTACATGGCAGGCTGTCACACAGAAACAAGCCATTCTGGAACCATGCTTCCTTCCAAATTGCTAAATATTTTTCTTCAAATTGCTTCCCTAATGGGCTAGTATAATAGGAGCAGCATGCTCTCTGCCCACGCTGAAGATGCCAGAGCATTTGTCCAGTGCACATGTGTGTTGGGCACAATAAACTCATTGCCTGGCCTGGAGACAGTGCAGCACTGCTGCTGATCTAATCTATATCACACGTTCCTTGGGCACATACAGGAGAATATGCACACAGGTAGGTACTTGTGCCTCCCCTGGGAAAATGCACCTCGTCAGGGAGGCAGGCAGCTACACATCCCACTCTCCTGGGGAAGGAGCCATGATTGCATTCCGTAAGGTGAGACACAATGGCAGGAGGAGGAGAAGTGGGCTGCACAGCCATCGAGTAAGCCATGCGAGCAGTGACAGAGCTGGGCTCACTAATTGACTGGCCTGGCCAGTTTTTTATTGACTCCAGTTGCTGCTTTTTGGAGGGGCAGACACCAGCAGTCCCCAAGGTCAGCAGTTCCATGTGCTCTATTCTAAACTGTTGCTGACCCACTGCTTTATGAGCCTAAGTGCTTATCCAGGAACAGAAGTGAATAGGTTGTGTGTGATAAGAAAATAATTTGCCAAAACTGCAACAATAAAGAAAGTCTGATGGGATCTCTTATGGTATGAATAGCCTGGAGCAGCTGCAGATTTCTCTCTGCTTTCACAATTATTTTCTTTTTTATAACAACTAAAAAGGGAGCATTGTCCACAGGCTCTTGCAGCCCATATTTTCCTATCTAATATTTCCATATACATGTATATACATATTATACATTGTGGATCTTTGTGAATAAAATACAGGAACGGAAAAAGAAAGAAAAAGGAAAAGCCTTCTCAGATAAGAAGTCTGTTGGCACACCAGCTTAACCCGTTCCTCTTTTCTGTTTCTCTTACAACTCCTGTAGAAGGATTTCTGCAAGATCCTGGAACAGCCATCCCAAGACACACAGAGCTATGCTCCCTGTGTACTGTGCACAGATGCCCAGTACAGCCACACCCAGGCAACTCTCAGTGCAGACACAGAAAGCTCTGTAGCCATCTTCCCCCACTACCTATGGGGCTAGGAATATCCTTTCCCCTGCCCAGGGGCAGTGTCTGTTCAGAAGGCTGAGTACATTGTCACGTTTTCCATCTACATGTTACAGAGGAGCTTCAGTCCAACAACTGACCCTACTCAGGCCTCCTCAGCTCACCCTATTTCCCACCTCCCTAATAGGTCTATGCCATTTTTCTTTCTCAGAGAGCACAAGTAGGTCTGATGCTCATCCCATGCTCTGTTCCCCTCTCTGAACAGTCCCAAAGGTGCAGGAGCCGGTGTCAGGCTCTGTGCTCTGACCCTTTCTTGCCCACCAGGCCCTGCACTGAGCAGCGATTTGCCCAGAGAGGGCTGCCTGTGATCCAAAGTCCTGGAAACCATGCCCAGGGCTTCTTCCAAAAGCGGAGGTACCACACTCTCAGAGTGTCCAGGTCCCTGAAGCTCTCTGAGAACATTTAAAACTACAAGAGCTTTTCTTCCTGCTGTTCAATTCTGGGTAAGGAGGAGACCAGACTCCAGCCTCGGATGTCACATGGGTCAGCTATGCAAAGTTCAGAAAATAGTTGTATAAAGAAACACACAAAGAAATCACTCAGATTGTAGCTGATTTCTGTAGCTAATTTCTCAGGAGGTCTCCAGTGAATCAGGCTGAATGAGCTTTTTGTTGCCTTTAATGTTAGCAGGAGTAGTTGAAGTCAAAGAGAGTTCTCCTCTCTTACTGCTGACAACTACAGTATGGCAGGGCTGTGGTGCCTTAGCATACAGTGATCAATCTCATTTCAGTTCATTTTGATAGAATTTAATTTTCACATGTCCCAGTGTGACCACATCCCACTAATTTCCCATTTGGATATTTTCTTAAAACAGAGAGACCAGCTGAAGATTCTGCAACTCCTGTTGGTTAAATAATAATAATTTACATTTATTAAGTGCTGTTGTTCCCAAAGGACTGCCCAAATGTTTTCCAAAATTTGTGTATGCAGGAATCCCTTCACCAAGGAAAGAAAGACTGCAGTTTCTTCCTTGGCACAGAGCAGCACTAGCACAACAGCTTAGGATACAGGATGAATCAAAGGCTTAATGTTATTACATCTTTGTGGTTCTGTTAGAGTAATGCCCAGAAGTCTCAAGAGGGACCAAGGCCCCTCTTGGGATAGGTGAAATAAGTAGTAAGGTTATTGAAAGAAAGCCAAGGAACAGGAAATGGTAAAAAGCATGCTCAAGGAGGAGTAGGAAGAAAAAGGGAGGGATAGACAAACATACACAATTGCATAGATTTCAAAGGCATGATAATTCCAGCCATGGGATTGGAAGGAACCTGTGATGTTATCCCATACACTCCTCTCTCCTACAGCAGGCTCCCTTCTAACAATTTAATCAACATTATACATCTATGTATGTATCTTGTTCCTAATGATTTCTACTGATGGAGATTTTTCAGCCTTCTGAGGCACCTTCCTCTTAGCCCGTACCCTTCCCTTACCTTTAACATGAGCTCAAATGTTCCTTGCTATAACATCGACCTCTTATTCCTCATCTTGTGCACAACAACTTTGCAGGCCTTCATTTCCTGTTTGTAGGCTTCCTACAGAGGTGTCAAGGTGAGCTTAACACTGGTGTAATAATGGACACATGCCATGAGATGGGATCTAGAAGAGGACATGGCATGGGGGTGTCTATTTCTACGGGGAACTGTATGGTAAAGGTGCTAATGGAACAAACAGGCTGAGAGATGCCAGGCTGGTACTTGCAGTACTGTGAGAAAAGTAAGACATGTGAAAGAGATTATGGACCTTGGTGTTAAGGCCAGAAATGCCCATCTTTATGTTTGTGAATCATTGAGGAAATGTATTTTAATAATCCACAAGGAAACCAAAGTAGTGGTAAAATGACAAACATGGAGTTGGGGTAGGCACTTGTGACAGCAGCACTGGAGGACAGAGGGGAAAGGCTGTGGTGGTCAACAGCATGGACTTGGCTAAGTGTGGCACCTAGGAAATGCCACGTAGTCGCAGGCAACACTTTCTGAAGGAGAAAATAAAAATGGTCACTACAACATAGGTCTACGTGACTGAAAGGTTAAGGACATTATGATCAGGCGGAGGAGAAGTGGAAGATTTTGGCGCAAAGGAAGATTAGTAGCTCTGTGTTAACAAGCTGGTGCCAGCAGGACCTCTGTGAGGAGAGTTTGCCGATGCAGGTGGAGATACAGAGCTGGAAGGAATAAAGGTATCCTGCAGATACCAATTTGTGAGTTTTCAGAAGGAATACGTGTATTGATTCGGAGCTCCACTTCACAAATGTGAACAGACACAGAAAGCTAAAAATCATTTCTCCTCTCTTGTTTTCTCCCAGCAGTTTTAGGTGTTAATGTCCTCTCTACTGGGTCTCCTGCACACCCATCTTATTTGACCTGATTTGGAGTACTGCTTTTTTGTCAGGCAGGAGGATTCTTTCTAGTTCCTCATCCACAAAACATACTAACCTCAATCCTGACAGTGGGCAACTAGTAGAGTACAACAGGATGTGATCTTTGGGGTACCTGTCCTGCAACAAGATTTGTTAGAGGGACTAAGTGGATGATACTGGAAAATTTCACAAATTTTAAGATTTCCCTTCCTTTTCCTATTCCCTCATTCCCAGGGAATGGATGATGCCTTGCACTTGAAATGCAGTGCTCGGGGATTCCCAGCTAAAGGGCAAAGTGCATTCTAACACCCAGACATCCTCCTTCTTGGAGATTACATAGGTACATACCAAAATTGAGCCCTGAGCTGGCCCCTGTCCTGCCAACATCTTTTGCACTTCTTTAATGACAGAGATTAGTAAGGCAGAATTGAGCTTCACCTCTGCAGACCCAGATCCGCTTGTTTAAGTAGAATATTTCGTTGTTTATGCTGCAGGCTAAACAACTAGGTTTACCTAGGGTCTCTTGTTAAAATGAGCCATCTGTGGCAGCTGTGGTAATTATACCCAGACTACTGTACCTTTCATGCAGAGCTCTTAGATTTGTGTTGAGACTTTGAAAACACGAGGAACAATAGCACAAGGGGAAAGAAAATATCTCCTTAGAGTGAAAACTATCATGAGGTCTTCCCTTCCTTCATTTTCCAGTCTTCCCTGGATTAACCACAATCCTCAGGTTCCTCAATGGCTGTTCTCTGTGACAAAGTACTACAAAACAGTCTGAAGGCAAAGAGCAGATGGAGTCTGAGGCAGGTTTTGCACCTCCTCCTCATCAGTAAATGCTTGCTCACACTTTGCTTTGGTGAGCCAAGTAAATGTGGTATTTGTGCTGCTCTGAAATCCGGTCAAGTGCCACAAGCGCTACCATAGGTGTGAGTCTCTTGATTCCCTCTACCCTTTCCGAACACCTCAGCACAACTTCTGCAGTAGCTGCTGGGCAATTTGCTTCCCCTGTCCCCAGAGCTACAAGCGCTGCTGTGAATAGGAAGCAGCAGGAATTGCTCCAGTGCAATGCCAAGTATTTCCTCCTCTCCAGGGGGGCTGAGTGCTCTGCCCTGGGAGGGTCATACCTTTGAAATCAGTTGACTTTCCAGCACTGCCAGAAAGACTGTAAGGCTTAATAGCAGACAAACTTCTGGATGGCATATGCTAATTCTCCCTACTTTCCTCATTTTAAAGCTTCTCCTATTAAATCACATACTGTTTATATGTAGTAGTTATCGAATAGTGAAATATCCAAAAATCCATGATACAGAATGATGCTTTGAAGGAAACACAGAAACCATTAAACTTCTAAGTTGTTGTAAACGCTACAAAAAACTATTTTTATCTCTAATCTTCTCCCAACTGAAACATAAATTTGAACAGATGGAAATAAGAAAAGAAATATTGTGGGAATATGCATTGATGCTATCAGCTGGAACTGGTAATAACAAAATCAACCACTGACTCTTTGAACTTCCAGGTAGTACAAGGTATTTTCATGTACTACTTTTCTTTTATTTTGTGTTTTTCACTGTGAGTTTTCATACACTGTCAGAACAGCTCAATCATAAGAGTAAGTCAAGTTATCTGGCCAAAAAAGAACAATAGGTTTGATTCACTTATGCTGCTATTGGCACTACTGTGGCAGAAAGTCTGCCCAAGCTGGGGGGGAGGTCAGAGTTGTGCAAGGTTCACAGCCCTTGGTGACTCCCTAAATGAGTACAGCTGATCTGGAAAACTGCTGTCAGTGGAGCAGAGAAGGGTGCTCTCATTCTCCTTAGCCCCTGAGCAGTTTCCAAGTCACTAACGAGGTGTTTGCAATACCAGGGTGTGATTTAAAGCTTCTGTCCACAGGGCCAGTCATCTAATGAGCATCTGCCCTATTTGGTCCAAGAGCAAATGAAGTCCATCGCATCTGTTGTCTAAAAAGTCGTGGATAAATAGTCCCACTAACAAACAGTATGAAGTAATTTCCTGCACAAACTTACTGCACCCTGGTCTTTACCACAAGCTCAGATTTCTTGTGTGGGCTCAGATTTTAGCAAAGAATTACGGTATATTGCTTTCCATGAGAAGAATTTCCCACTTAACGGATCTCAGGTCTCTATTAGACCCTTGGCTAATGGAAAACTATAAACCATCCCAGAGCTTTCTAGAAATCCATAGAGAGCTGAAAGTGCAGATATTTAGCCTCTTCAAGGCCAGGGACTGACAGAGGACTCCTTAAAGGAATGCCAAGCTAATAGAAGTTCCAAACAATTTAGTTTCAAAGGACTTCTAAAGCAAGAGATGACTATATTAATGGCAACATTAACTCTTCTTCAGTAGTGTTCCTTGGTGGTATCTGCCACCAAACTCAAGGTTCTGGCCTGTTCGTTTGGGGTTTTTTTCTGGGCATGTGGTTCTTAATGTTACCCCTTTGTGGTTAGGTCTGTTTGGCAGGTAACTTTGACCAGCACAGTTGCAAGGCTGTGCACCTTGTTGCACATGGTCCTGAAGGTGGGTAAAGCAGTTGGGTGCAGACATGCTCTGAGCTCCACTGTTCTTGTCCTTGTCACACCCTCTGTGCTATGAGCAGTGAAGAGTTTGTCTCGGACCTGTTGGACTGTTCCTCTGCCACTCGGCAACTCTGCAGTCTCAGGCTCCATGTGTTTCTGCACTGGCACTGTGTCAGGGCAAACTTGTATCAGCTATTGACAAATCTGCCCCTTGTCTGCAAGTCCAAGTTTAGTGGAGAAACTAGGTCTTACTAGAATCACAATAGCTGATGTATTTCAATTCACCATAGGCACTACAGATTTACATTTTTCACTTTAGCTTATATATGCCACTTACTGTTGGAGAGGCCCTGTCTATTGGTAAATGGTGCTTTTTTGAATGGCTGCTCATGAGTCTTTTTAATTTTAATATTTCTTAACTCATCCCCCCCTAAAACAAACTCAGATTCATTCATTAAAATTAAGGCACTAAGATTCCACAGAGACAAACCCCAGAGAGGGCTGATAAATTACACAAATAAGCTGTATTTATAATACCTCTGATGCCTTCAAATAGGCATTTTATAGAAGAGAAGCTCCAGCAAACTGATAAATCTATTCTCTGATACTGCAGCTAAGCTGCATTTCAATACCTGAAACCATCTGTTTGATACAAGCATACACTTAGCATAATATGAATACCTTAGCACACAGGTACCTTAGCATAGTGCATCCCTTCATTTTCTCATAAAGAGCAATTATAGCCCAGGCAGAGAGGAGCGCATGGTGGGCTGAAGAAGGAGGAGGAGAAATATATAAAGAGGATGGATTTTTTTTCCCCCCCTAATCTGTGTGAGTCTGACAGAGCATATGAAGATCTGTAAGCCACAGAGTGCTAGTGAGAGACAGAGAGACAGACAAAATTATTTCTTTTGCTGGGTCTTGCAGTTTGAAGTAGTGCCTGCCTTATTGGCAGGAGTTTTTTTCCCCAGATGCCCACCCAAGAACCATTCAGCTACATTTATTATTCTGTCAAATACAATGTGCAATAAAGAGCCAGTCTCCCCAATGATGGGTACCTGTGTTCATAGCTCTGCAGTGAAGAACATAAATCACATGTGAAGGGCAATGCACACGTGCTTTTTGTTTCTTGTATCACCTTTTATTATCTTAGGACTGAAAAGTTAATAACCCAGTGGGTAATCATGCCATTATCAGTTTACATTGTAGTAAAGCCCATTCAAATGATGATTACATATGTTAATGAGTGTCGTTATAATGCACTACACAGTACATTACCTTCAATAAATATAATTGTTTATGCACTTTAATGAGGGGATATAATGCCCCCAAAACTAATGGCATGGACTGAATTGTGATTTATTGCTGGAAAACTTTGCCATTAAGAAAGGAAATCGCACAAACCCTTTCTTATTTATCTAACTTTTTACCTTCTTTAAAAGCTGCCACTCAACTCTCCCTCTGTCTGCTTGCAAGGGGAAAATAGCTGTAAGACAGTTTAGCAGTGTTCCTTGTCAATGCCTTCCTCCACCTGAAGAAGCAGGAGGTGGGTTCATTTAGAAGGTTTAATGAAGATCATTATGTTTACCCCTTAGTAAGGCTTAATGCGCTATCTGGCAACAAAACCGATAACACGTCAGAATTTTGGCTGCAAATCAAACAACAGGAAGTAAAAATGTTGGTTGTTAAACTAGAAACTAGGAATAGAAAATAAGGTTAAAGATGACATTTTGGCCAATGGTCCTTCATCTAGCTATAGAATAGTCAGAGAATAGTTGGCTGAGCAGAGCATTCAAAGCTCTCCAGCTGGGAATGAAGAAAACTAGAGGTGAAATGCCACCTGATCTCTTCAATCTCTAGGCGCTTTCTTTTCCAGAGGAGTGAGATAAAGCCTTTCTTTGTGGGCTCAATAAGAAATGACAAAGAGACAGAGAATGCTAAACCAGGCAGCACTGTGTAACTGGCTGAGGGTGCAGCAGGCTGAGCGAGATGAGCTATCAGCAACTAAACTGCACCAGACTGGAGTTTCCTCTTTAATTTCCCTCCACTTGGTTTCCTTCCTGAATGGCACCGCTGTGACATTTCCATTACTGGTGAAAAGTAGTGTGCTTTGTACAGTAGTCTCTTCTCCTATTGAAGTCGGTGCAAAAACTCCCATTGATTTCAGCAGCAGAGGCAGCGAGCTGGCAGTGGGGGCACAGCTGCCTCTGCAGAGAATTTGCATGCAGTGTGTCCTAATTTTGCTCTCTCTTCAGTGTCAAAAATCTAAAAAAAAGCTTCTTCGAGTCTTCAAGAATAAAGAGGACGCTGAAATTTAGAACAAATAATAACAGGAATTGTTCTAAATGCTGTTAAAATTCAGGTGTGATGGCAGGGGGCATGAGAAAGCTGCATGTGAGAGACCAGTAGGAACTCAGGTAGCTTCTTGTGGTATATTCCCAAATACGTGTACACACAGCAATTACTTGAGAAACTTTCCAAGGATCACAGTCATGTTCCAACTAGTTTGAAAGTCAGTAGAGTAAAAAAACTTTGACATTGAGATGCAATTTGTGGTAAGATCTAATTAATTTTTTTGCTCCTAAGAATAATTTATTATTTACACTTCTTATTATATATGTATTTTAGCTTCATTAGTCTGCAATGCTGGAAAAAATTATACCTTCAAGTCCTATTTATCAAATTAATGGTGCAATTTCATAGTGACACATTCCACATTCATTAAACCAAGTACAGTAAAAATGCATTTAAATTAGATTAGTGTGATGTAATAACGATTCCAGTGTATAGGGTGATATTCTAGCAGTAAAGAAACATCCAGATCGAGTTGAAAGCAACTTTGAGACGATTTTTCAAAATTGATTTTGGCACTGATTTAAGTGAAAGAATAAGGACTAACATTTCCCCCCCCGCAGCTTGCCCCGTGTGGCAGTTCAGGGCCCTGAGTGGAATTGCAGGAAATGAGTGGTAGAGTTGTTCTGGCCACGGCAGTGGAGGAAGTCATGCACGGTCCACAGAAGGCAATTTTGTCAGCCTCCCGAAATGCTGGGGAAGAACATCCGCCTGAATCCACCTTTCACCAGTGCTGACTGCACAGTGCTACAGGAGTTTCTGACAGCCCTTTAAAATTGTGAGTCTCCCAATCGTTTTATGCTGACAAAGGCTCATGTGTCTGTGTGTGCATCCAGATGCATGCACAGGCACTAATGCCTGGATGCAGAACCTCTTGGAGGTACCACCCATGCCCCTTTGCCTCCTGAATTACTGCTCTCTGGCAGCCTGTAAGCACTCTCTGGGCCACAGGGGCTGGGTGAAAGTTGGTCCATTTCCACTGACCTCACCCACCCTGGCAATCCCAACCACAGAGCAAAAAAAAACTCTAGGTGAGCGCCAAATTCATAATCCATGAGGGGCCTATAAAACCTTAAGCCCTTCTGCCTACTCATGCCACATAGACTGCCTTCCTCAACCCCACTGTAAAACAGGCAGAAATTAACATCACCTCTCTGTCGTGTCCTTCAACACCAAGTTTTAGTTTGGCACATTCCCTGTAGCTTAACTTTCCTGGCTTGGGCAATGAATGAGAGTTCCCAGTAAGCAGCAGGTTGATGGAGGTTGCTGGTCAAGGAACAAATCACTGGGAATTCTTGTCCTGAAGCTTTGATTGAGACAGACAGGGACTGCATGTCCCCTCCCTCCACATGCTGATACTCGTCTTGTAGTCTTTACAGCCCAGCAGAGGAGTGCTTTCAGCTGGCTGACACTCAACCCTGCACTGCTCCAATATCACATTAAAGAACCAAATTAAATCAGAGTAGCTCCTTAATAAAAAAAAATCTTTCTTATGAGTATCTGTAGGGAGTTGTGTATTGTGTGTATCTGTCTTTCAGACTGTAAGCCTTCAGGGCAATGACTATCTTTATTTCTGAAACACAAACAATATTAAAACACCATTGGCACTTAATAAATCAGCAAAACTACAATCATTACACAGGCCTCCCGGTGAGCCATCAGTTACCTTAGCAGATGAACAAAAGTGTGCCCTTTGCATTTAGGCATGTGGCTTGTGGGGGGTCTGTGGCAGATTGAGCACCCTGGATTTTGGAGGATGTTATTTGCTCACCAAGGAAGCCCTGGACCATTGCAGGCATCATTGCAGCAACATCCTCAGACACTTCTGTCCTGACCCAGAGGTACAGTCCCACCAGGGGATGAAAGTTCATCCTCCATCTTATAACTCTTGAGCTGAGGTGAAAAGAAAGCTGGTAAAGATTGATTCAAGATTACTCAGACTGCATATTTAGAGGACATTGTGTAGGGAGAACCTATCAAATATTTGTATTGTGGTGGCACAGGCGTGTACCAGCCAAGGATGGTACAATCCAGCACAAAAGGCAGTGCCCCATGGTTGCTGTCCCTGGTTGCTGCCCCATGGTCACTTCTGAGAAGACTGAGCTTGGAGGGCTTATACTGAAGAGCTGGAGCTGAGCTACACTGGTTTTAAATTGATGAACAGGGATATGGTAATAGGGTTGGAAATCAAGAATATTTCAGGTTGAGCTGGATGTGCACTAATATCAAGCAAACTGCTGCATTTTTGAAGGACCACAGTAACCCTTTATAAACCCAAAAGTAATTTACAGACACAGGCTCAGAGATACGCCTGCCAAAAAAAAATAAAAGAGGTTTTCAAAATTTTTCTTCAGAGATCTGCTAAAAGGCTGAGTTGAATCACTGCGAGAAAATTAATGCATTAATATAAACAATTAAACTTGATTAAAAAGAAATCAGTTTTGCCTCTGGCCTGACTGACCTCAGATTTCTAAGGGATGCTTTTCCAGTCCTAAGGGCCTGAGCTATGTGTCCTTTTGACTTCAGCTTCTCAGCCCACCATCCCCAGGCATATCTTTTGTTCCATGGCTCCCTTTCCCCTTCTTCCAATAGATACAGAGTTATTTAAACAATTCAGTCTGTATGCCCTGACAGCCTTCTCCAGAAAGCAGGGGACAAGACACAGCCAAGTCAGCTTGAGCACTCAGAGACAAAGAGAGCAAATTAAATAAAATTATTGCTAAAAAAAAAAAAATCAAATCTAAGCTGAAATTTACATTTACTCATCTGTCTCAATTGATAATTTCTGCTACCAAACACCATATGGTGCTGTATGAGGCTATAAATATGCTGCTCTTCCAGACCCATTTCTATTGGCATTTCCCATCAGTAAACAGGTGCTCCTGGCTTCTCCTGTGCCTCTGAGCTCAAAAAACTCATTTTTTTTGCAAGTACCTCAGTGCACCTACAGGAAGCAAAGGCAACTTGTCAATGGGAGTGTTCCCTTTGCTTCAGAGAATATCAGCTGCATTTTCACAGTGTGTGCAGGACAGCAGAGCAAGCCTGCATTACAGTGAGCCCCCGTGGCAGCTTCCTTTCTTCATGGTTTTGCCTAACATCTTCGTGCCCATCAGCAGGGCTGATCAATGCCCAGAGGCTTCTCCTATGTGGATCCTTCACCGTGACCTCACAGTGTCAAAAACCACAGGATCTCCCTGGCAGGACTGAAGAGGTGCTTGCTGCTGCCTGCTCTCCTGCTAGAATCGGTAGGGCTGAGGAAAAGGGGGCAGCCAAGGTATCCGCACAGGGTAAGGGGTGTGCCTTTGGGGAGAAGCTGAGAAATCAGTCAAGGAGGCATGAATACCACCTACAAAACCTGGAATCATCTAGCTTAACAAGGTCTATGGGCTTTACCCATTTCAGTGGCAAACTTCTCTGTCATTCTGCTGTAGGAACCTAAGCACAATGATGAAGCACTACCCCATCCTGCAGTCTGCTTCAGACTGGGGCCTTCATGCCCTCTCTGCTATTATTTAAGGGCTGGGTTTGGTTAGTGTTCCCTGCACACTGAGAAGGACAAAAGGACCAGCTACATCGTTGGTAGTACCAGGGTGTACTTTGTGAGGCTAATCTGAATATTGCCTTTCAAAGACACCATGAGCCCATTGTCTTAGACTGGGGACGAGGACTCTGGCTGTTCATGTCAGGTGACCACATTTTCAAATCCATTACAATGGTTCAAAAATATCCAAAGGGTCAATATATTGTTCATACTGCATCAGTGATGCTAGGGGGAATAACAACCTTCAGTAAATCCTATTATTTTCACAACTATACTAATAACATGAGAAACTATAGATATAATAAAAGTTTATATCTATAGTTGCTCTGCAGACACCTCCTCTGGTATGGTATAAATATAGTATATGAGACTTGGCGGTGTAATACAGTTTTTATTTCAATTTTTTAGGGATGGCCATGCACATCCATAACTCATGAAAATAAAAAGTGTATTACATTGCCAACTGTTACATATTCCCTAGTAAAGCAAAAATGGCAAGATAAATTTTATTTTTCTCTTCTCCCCACCAACAAAGTGTCTAGCTGATATGTTGATGATGAAATGTTAGAATAAATATTAATTATTCCAACATTTTCTATACTTTAACCATGACTGTCCTTTCTGTTTGTCAGTCCTGTCCATCTGTCAAATGCTAGGTACCTTCTTTTTTCCCTGCATTTTGTCTTTGGCTTTAAATTTTACACTGCTGTACTTGGTGTTATTCTCCTTAGGACTGATGGGAAGAGAGAGTGCTTCTTCCCATGTCCCGCTTTTGAATTTTCTCAGCCACATTCTCTTTGGGTCATAAGAGCTCTAACATCTGTGTGGGACATGTGTGCTGGCTTGGTAGCACTGGCAGCACTTCTTCAAGAAGTACAAAACAGTGTAAATGAGGAAGGATCCCAGCTACATGTTGTGCGTCAGTGGAACAGGAGGTGAAAAACCCTATGATTCATAGGTAGGGATGGGGAAAGTATTAGAAACTCGAGTGCAGCAGGCTAAGTATCCTATACCTAAGTGAAATGGAACAAATATGTCACTCTCATACTATAAAAAGGAAAAAGTGATAAAATCCTGCTTTATAAAAGTGCTATTATATTACGGTCAGCTCTTGAGTATCCACATAGCAATGAATCTGGTGGCAGATTAACTGTGCTGTGCTTGTAGGACATCCAGTGTGGTGCTGCATGAAGTCAGAACAGAGCCAGGGCCACTGGGGACTGGAGTTGGGAGAACTCAACACATGGCAGCAGGGCCAGGCAGGGTCCAGCCAACTCAAGAGCTGTCCACACACTGCGCTGCTGCGGTCAAAGCTGAGGTGCCTTCTTCATAACTTTCTTCAGTGGCTCTGCCTTTTTCCCTCTGGGAACTTCCATTTGGGGTGAGGGTGGCTGACTGAATTTTTGACAAGCCACCCCTGCATTAGAGAACATGTAATGTCTGTCCCTCTGTCCCTCCATCCAGAGATAGTCACTGACCTCTCTTCAAGGCTAGAAAATGAGCAAGAAACACTTAATCCCTGGGAAAGTCCACTTGGTGACACTAGGGCCAACCACCATTTTCTCTCAGCATGTCTAATTGATTAATATAACAAAATGAAACTTGAGCAAATATTCCCCGTGTGTATTTAATTTGAACTTTGCTGGATGTGAAGTAAACTGTCACTTGTAGGCTTTTTTTTCGTGTATCAGTAGGTATCATAAAATTATTACCTTCCCCTAAAAATCTCATATATTTCATTCTTTCTTTCTTGTTTGCTTTCTTTTCTTTCTTTCCTTCTCCTCTCTCAGCTTATCTGCTCCTCTCCCTCTCCACTCCACTCCACCCCCATCCCATGTCTGTGTAAAGGAATATCAGAGTCCTTGGGTTAAAGACCAAGAAATGTTGTGTCACCTGCCACATGAAAGGAAAAGAAATTCGAGCATCCCTTCTCTGCAAACAGCCCAGGTTCTCAGCCTGTACAGAAATCTGCCCAGAGTGTCAGTTCCTCCTCTTTCTCTCCTCTACAACATGCATCCAGTACCTCCTCACCTGGAATCCTTGGAGCTGGGATGGAATAGAGGAGTTTATACCATACAAACGTAGAAAAAAGAACTTCCTAGCTCTGTAGAGGTACTACACACACAATGATCAACAACAGCGATCTGAATCCCTTCAAAACCTGTGTACAAGCTGCAAATGTGCAAACCAATGCCCAGAGGAGGAAGGAAGCTTGCACAACACAAGGAAAAAGCAGGGTTTGACACAGCCCAGCTGATGATAAGGTTTTCATTACAGCCTCAGCATACTAATACCAGACCACTCCACAGGTGGGAGAGAGGTGCTTGAGGGCCAGTAAACATGGAATTTTATCAGTGTGCCACTATTATAGCAACACCTGTGCCAAATAACTTTGAGTTGATCCACTGTGAAGAGTCAGTGCTCAGTAGCCCTCAAAATTTCTCATTTCTTACCTGCAGTGGAGTGGCCTTGTATTTGAGCAGTGACTGCACAGAACTTCTTAAATGTTTTTCTTTCTTCTCCTTTAGAATGCCTATCACACAGGCAGAGTCCCTAAATTGCCACCTTCCTGTCTCTGCATTTTTCTTTTCATTTCTCTCCTTGTGCAGTGAAAGACATTAGGGATGGAGTGATAAAAACACATGATAAAACATCATCACTGGGGAGATCTATGCCTTGGAAATACAGAAGCAAAGTCTGCACTCAGGCAAACTTTCCATTGATGACAGCGGGTTATGCCTCAAAAAGCTAAGGAGTCCTTAAAACTGTGCTTGCCTAATTAAGGTCCTGGTTCAGCTAGAGTGCCTAATTTAAAACAGATGACTCAGTGTTGATGGTGCTGCACTTTAAGTTGGGTACCTGCCTAAGTACTTGGCTGAATGAAGGCCCAAGCAATGTATCTTTAAATGAAGTAGCAGTGGAATGCAACAGCCATTCTAACCACTATATATAATTGACTAAAAAATCAAATCACTGAAAAAGGTGCTGCACTTACAGTGGAAAATAATAAATAAATGACTTACAGGTTGCCAACATGACAGTCTGCAGCAGAGCAGAACTCAGTGAATGCAGCTCCCATTTGAATTCATGGGAAAGCAGGGACTTTTGAAACTGCTAAGTTAACCAAAAATATATATTGTTAAAGCCAACAAATTTATTTTTCTGTTTCAAAGTCCCTGTTTTGCTATACAGAGGAATAGGTTTGGAATTCTCTGACTCTTCAGCATCATAAAACCTAGAGTGCCTGCTTGGGGAGGTGTCAAGAAAATATTGGTTTCCATTCTAGGCTTACGTTATATTTACACTGTGGCTCACTGAAATACTAAAGCAGTAAGAGATATTATAATTAACCTCTTCAATTTTCCCTTTAAGAAGTGTCTGGTTCGATGAACTGTCAATCAGCTCTCCCATTTCCTATTAGAACAGGGGCTAATATGCAGGACCGACAAGTGAGTCCAGTGAAAGAGGAGAGGCAATACAATGCATTTATGAATAGTGTAGGATGGTAAATATTAAGTATGTTTTATGTAAAGACCAATTTTGAAATTCTCTGTGGCTACTTTTGAGCTGCATCAGTCCTCTCTTTTTGTGCCCCTAGTTCTAAGGGCACACACAATTGTACAATAATACAAAATGTTGCGGCTTAGTGCTTGAAACATTATCCTTTTAGCTTAGAATTTCAACTTTTATAAATGCAGGTCTATTCACAGTCCCCAGTGCTGCAACTGACTGCATTATTTATTATTTATCATTATTAATTATCACAATGTATTATTTATGCCATGCAATAGGTATGCACAGGATTTTGCCAAGAAACATCCTTCACTCTCAAATTTATTAATTTTGAGAATATTACTATGCTGTTTGATTTGGAAGTGAATCAAACCATACCTAGATATTAAAATGAGTGACAGTGAAAATCTTCAAAAGGTACCCTCTTTTCACTTGTGAGAATCAGGTGGCAGCTTGGGGTCCTCTTCAAGGTCACTGCTTTCCTTTCCAAACCTTAACCAGGAAGAGATGCATGATCCTTGGGCTCAGTCTTCGGCACTAAGAGCCCTTCCTTGATTCTTCAGAAGCCACAGCATAAAATCCATAAAATCTGAGCTAAGGGTCACAAGTGGAACTAAATTGTAGTCTTAAACTGTGCCAGGTAAGGTTTAAGAGGAATTAGGAGGAACTTCTTCACAAATTGGAATGGACTGCCCAGGGAAGTGGTGGAGTCACCACCCCTGGAAGTTTCTGAGGAAACACTGGATATAGCAATCAGTGCCATGGTCTCGTTGACAAGGTGGTGTTCCATCATAGGATGGTCTTAATGATCTCAGAGGTTGTTTCCAACCTAACTGATTACAAAAAACTCCCAAAGAATTATCTGATTGTGGGCACACACTTACTGGTATTATTAAAAAAACAACAACAACAATGAGGCAGAATTTTCAAAACTGCCCTGGTTCTGGGATATGTCTGAATTTCTTCAGCAGTTTTGGTAGTCTCTCTGAAACAGCTGTCATCTATGCATCAATTTAGGAGTAACAAGGTTTTTTCTTTGTGTTTTGGCAATAGGTGTGGTCCCAGGCAATTTAACAACATGAGCTGAACACAGGTTGAGAGGAAAGCCCTAGAGGCACAGAGTCTCTAAAACCTGTCCTTATTATTTGCTATTATATCACAAATGTGCTACTTAATGATTTGTTTTTGAAGTAAGTGAAGAACAGTTGTAACTACAGAGAGACCTCCTGTTCCAAGGAGCTCACCACACACAGAGACGTAGCAGTTTGGTGAAAGAAGTGGAAGGAGCAGATTCAGAACCGCTATGCTTTGTACACATGCAGAAGAAGCTACAATCAGCTGTATTTTTATCACTGTCAGAACTCAACATTGCTGTCAAATATAACTGTACTGAAAAAGGGAGAAAGGCTTTAAAATTTGCTTATATGTGTATTTAATAAACAGTATCCAAATAGACAGTGTTTTTTTCCTCCTGTCAATGTTTAGTAAAATTCTGTTAGCATCACTTTCCAGCTAAAGTACCTTATAACTATAATAATGATCACCTGTGGGCCAGCTGGAGACCTTTCAGACTTTTGTGAACTGTTTCATCCAAGTTCTACTTCAAGACACAAGGATAAGGATGAATTTTGAAAAGACCCACCTCAGGACTGCAGCTTCTGCCACCCACCTGCAGCATGAAGCATATGAAGCAAGAAGGCTGCACCACTGCTGTGAAGGTCAGGAGACGGCAGTGCGAGCAGCACACATTGAGCTCTTTGGGTGGTGCCTATGCAGCCCCGCCCTAGTCATAGTCAGGAGCAAGGTAACTCCTTCTGGAACGACTGGAGAAGTACGAAGTTGTAAGGACAGACTGAGCATTTGATGTTGACAGCTGATGCCACAGGAAGGTTATTGCCTCCTACATTACGACAGCTTTATTGTCTTCACCTTCTGGAAAAAAAAAAAAATTAGCACTGGAAGGTATTACTGGGCCTCAGTTTCCATAAAAACAGAGTGGCAAAGTCCCCCTTCCTTTATAGTGGTGGAAACTAAGGACAGCTCTGCTGAAATCAGCAATGTTACAAAGCTGTAAAACTCGTCAAATGAAGGGACTAGCTCAGCGACAAAGCAGTCTCTCTGCGAGCCTGACAGTTCATTCTCTAGCTACAATAATGAAAACACAGAGATGTGCTAAAGCAGCAGGGGTCCTTAAACTCCTTTATCATCAGGGATCACATCTTAATAGGACTGACTGATGAACACTTCCCTTCCTATTCTTCCATCTGAAAAGATCACCTCCTCTTCTACTTCCTATCATGTATCCTCCCTGTGGCAAAGCAATAGCAATTACAGGAATATTAAGGAAGTAATTAATGCATTTTAGCCATCTTTTAATGAAATTCAGCAGCTGAGAAAGAGGGATAGAGCCAATAATGTGTAACTTGTTATCTCTACCACATGCACACTTTGGCAACCTGTGTATTGGAAGTCAGAGAAGTGTTTACACCCACAGAATTTATAACCTCCTAGGTTAGCCTGTCCCTTGTATTGCCTGCTGTTAATACCACATAAAAGATTCACATTTGTATGATGAAGCAGATTTTTTGACTGAGACATCTAATATGAACATGAGGACATTTCTGTTAATACTGCAGTCACATGGACATATACTGATTTCCTGGAACCTCCTTCAAATTCAACTCTCTTACAACCTCTTTTGTGCAGTTCCTAATGGAAGTGCTCTAGATCCATTTGCCTGTTGCCAAAAAGTGAACAAAGTTGGTCAGGTAGGTGAATAAATAACAACTCTCCCGTCTTCAACAGTGTGTCAGAGCTGTCTTCTAACTGCACCAATGGTAACACTTTGACCTTTGATATCTCAGACATTATTAGCAACAGAGGGCAGGGGAGAGGGGCTTTTTACCAATAACTTCTTCCATTTTGTCTGTATCACCCCAGGGCTGCTGATTTGTACTCTACTAATCTTAGTGGCTGTACAGAAGCATCTTTGTGGTGTTGTTGCTTCTTTCTACAGAAGCTCAGCCAGAGTCAATGACTTGTGTTTTTGCATTTTCCAAAGGCTTCCCTTGAGGATCTAATTTCATGTTGCCCTCAAGCTGCTATAGTCTGATAAATATGTCCCTATCAGCAGCTAGAATTCTAGCTTGGACCATGCCTTCTCTCTCAATTGCATTTTGGTGTTATGCTGTGATTAAACCATTGCTCTACCAGTGACCCAGCAGTAGGTGACCTCCTTCCCCTTTCCCCCAGCATATTGCATAAAAATAGTCAAGTGATAATGGCTCATGTTTATTGGTTTCTCTTCAGCAATGCATATTTCCCACTGATGTCAAAATAGTTTAGACTGCACGTTGCCAGCACTTGGTCGTACTTCTTCTGCCTAATATCATGACTTACCAGTGTTGTTGGAAATATCTTCCAGCTGTTAAACAATCCAGCTGGGATATAATTGGTCATCAGTCTAATAGCATAACTGCAAATGTTGAGTTTCTTTCTTTTGCCATGTGTGGTAATTGAGTCTCCAAATCTGTCAACAGCCTGTTGGTAGACAGCCTTCTCTCCACTGGGCAGCTCTATGCCCTTAGACTCTGCAATCATTGCTATTTTCTTCCCCTTCTGGGAGTTGACACATTCAGACATTGCATGATTATTTATCCCTTTCCTGCTGTTCATAGCCTGAGGCTTTTTCCTGGTGTGAGCATTGCCTGTCACAATGTTTGTGCTGGACCATGAAGGCAATATTTGGTTGGTATCTGTCCTCTCTTCCAGTAGCTAGGAACATCAGGAACTTGGAACATCAAAGGAATTAACAGTGGCATTTTGTCCAGCCTTTTCCAAGAGCAGGCACTCACCCCTGCAATCAACAGCTCATCCAGAAGGATCAACAGAACATCTGCTTCACTCGGGCCAAAAGAACTTTTTTCACCACCTTGCAGGAGATTATAGATATAATAGCAGAAATCTAACAACTATAATTTGCCGTGGAGCAAGGAAAAATACAAGAGATTACAGGTGTCATAAAGGTCTGTGCAACATCGGGGAGTCATTCCTCTAATGAACAATGTTGAGATAATTCTAGAGCATGGATAGTGAAGCTCTTTTACTTCTCTTCCAGGCTATTGTGTTTAGCAGTTAATCACATTTCCTTATGTCCTGCGGATTTCATTGGCATCATATTCATGTACCATATGGATCCCATGTCAGTAGGAATAAACCTTCTCTTTATTAACAGGATCACTTATTGCACAGTCACATCTGTAGCATCCTCACAGTGGACATGTAGATTGATATAATGGTTTATCTTCCAAAGACTTACCTCCCACAGCACATGTTTTTCCTAACCATAAAGGAACTGGTACATACATTGTTGAAGTGAGACTTTCCTGTTCACTTTAGATATTTCCAGACTCAATTTGTAGATCTGAAAAACTTCTTGTGAGAAGGAAAAAAAAAATCCCAAGTGCAGTTCCTAAACTAGAGTCAAAACGAGGGGTGATAAGCTGTACTGTTGAAGTCATAAAATAATTGAATATGTCAGGCTGGAGGAGACCTTAAAGATCATCTAGTTCCAACCCCCCTGCCAAGGGCAGGGATGCCACCCACTAGACCAGGTTGCCCAGGTTGCCCTCCTTCCAGACCTTGAACACTTCCAGGAACAGAGTATCCACAACTTCTCTTGACAGCCTGTTCCCGTGCCTTACCACCCTCCGAGTAAATAATTTCCCCCAAACATCTAATCTAAATCTTAGGAGAAAATACCTACTTCCTTCCTTTATCTCCAAAGGTTGCCTACATAGAGAGTGGCAAGTATCTAAAACGTAAGTGCTGACAGTCGGGTGGGATGAATCACACTTTTCCTGGAATATCCAAGGGTACAAAGACTCCCTCAGACCTTCTCTGCCAAGATAGAGTTACTCTTTCCAGCCTCTCATCTTTAAGTTCCTACTGTGCCCCGCTGATGTCTGCTCACATTGCAGCACCTGTACTGAAACAGGCTGAAAGATTGAAGGAAGAAGATTGAATTTTCTTTGATCTGGTAAAATTCCTGTGTGATGCCAATAAGACAAAAAGTTGTGTGAGCACGTCTTTCTTTTTTTCATTCTTAGCAGTGTATAGTAAAGGAAATGTCTAAGTTTCAGTGGACAAAAAGGATGGTTTTTACAAGGAAATGTGAACACAGATTAGCAGATGGAACTTGCTGCAAAGATACCTACAGTCAAATTAGGCAAGGCAAACACAGGTGAGAGCAAAAAAGGAATATATGATTTAGTGGTGGAATTTTCCCCTACAACTCAGCAAGTTTTAAGTATTTAACGCTTTTTGTTCATGTTTCTCAATAGTTCTAAATAAAAATGGTTCAGAGGACAAGATAACAAACGGGTGTGTTTGAAGACACAATATTTTAAGTGCCACTGTTGGCATTAGTTCATCAGATCGTGTTAGGTAAGAGTGACGCAGCTGCCTGGTGCAGCAGCATCCTTGCTGGGGGAGACAGAGTTCCCTTGGCCTCCTGTCCTGCTCCAGGCTCCCTCTGGGTGCATAACTGTGCAGTTCCCAGCATCTTTACCCTGGGAGATTAGCTCTTCCCTCCACAGGGAATGTTCCTCCTTTAGAAGGTGACCTTTATGGCTATCCAGCACTCTAAAAGTGTTAAACAGAAATTTCTAGGTGACTGCTCTTCCTTTTATATTACTGTTCTGCAGTTTGTCTGCCCAACCCTATCTGAAACCTCCCCCAAAGATTAGCACTGCTGTGTGAGCATTTTTTAATACAGACCTCCTAATACAGAGCTCACATCCAGCTGCTACAGGCAAGAACAAATTTTCACCTGTCCTCCAGTGTGAGAGCAAATTGCTTTATCTGCATGGGAGCTCAGAAAGGAGCTCTAAAAAGAAACAATACACTTCAGTTCTACTCTTCATGGAGTTGAATTAAGCTTTTTAATGAGTCAGTGATTATTTTTCCAGCCTTAAATGTGTGCATAGTTGCAATCTGTTTAATCTTCTTAGCTTGATCTCCAAATACAAACTAAGGCAACAATGAAGTTACAAGGTTTCTCCAAAGGGTGCCCACAAAGACAGACCTTTTCATTGAGCAGCTTCCAAAACCCAGAATGAATATCTTTAAGCAATTGAGAGACTTATTAGAAACTTTTACCACATTATAGACAATTAGCAGAGCTGAAAATTGAGTGAAAATGTTATATTTTGTCATTATTCAAAGTTGCCCGTTATGTCTTCTAATATGGAAGATCATCAGTGACCTAAAATTCTATATGCAAGGCCTTGCCTGTAAACATCAATAACTCTTTTTGAAAGTGCACTTATGGCAGCAACAAAACCTGAAGTATCCATGATAACAAGTGCTTTAATACCCAGCACACACAGCTGTCATTGCAGCAGTATCAATCCCTCCCTCCTAAAACTTTGAGAAACTCTCAGGGACTGAAGAAGAGAACACAAAAGGCATTGGGAACACTGTGCAAGGACAGACACAGCAATCCTGTGCTGCTTCCCTTCCTCCTCTTGTGTTTGCTGTCCGCTGTGTGTGCTGGGGCTGCAGCCTGCATGCTGGTACTGGAGAGAATATTGAGGCAGCACTTGTGTTTTACCCTCACAGGCTGCTGACTACAAGGACTGCCTGCTTTAAATGTATAACAATGCTGGTCTTGCTGTAAATCACACTTTCTTGGTGAGCTACAAGGAAGACAAACTCCTCGTGTCTCTTTATGTACATTGGTTTTGTACTGGATCACTGAGATTTTTATAGCAACAAGCTGTGTACAGAGTTATAAACTAAGAGACACAGTTCATGAAAAGGACATTGACTGTGAGGTCAGTATCATTTCCCTATTTCTTATTTATTCTGCAGTTTCAAGAAGCAGACATAATGGTATCTTGCCATGCTTGGGATGCAGTCAGAGTGGCTGGGGCTGCTGTGCTCATCCCAATCGACCTGAAGAGCAACAGGTCCTCTGGGCAGCTGGTCAATGATTCAGAATGTAAGACCAGTAGATTGATGTAAAAATTGCTAATTCTTTAGCAAAAGATCCCCGGGAAGGTATGTCTTCTTGGGAGAAAAGCCAAATATCCAGCATGACCAATTCTTTCACCCACAAACAACTTGAAATCAGAGATGTGCCCTAGAAGATCCAGCTCTGGGGAGCAAAAGAGCAGCAGGGGCTCCTCATAACCAGCTGCCCCCACAGAAAGAGATAAAATACTGAGATGAGAGAAAGAGAGTCTGTGAACAGCGCAGAGGCAGGAGCTTCCTGATAGACAGCTGTGAAGCCAGACAGAGGGGTGGGAAGGAGAGGCCAGTGGAGTGAAGTAACTAATCAGCTCTGAGAAAGCACCCAGCAAAGACCCAGTTGTTGAACCTCTGGGGTTCCAGCAAGGGCACGAGGAAGCAGCCCCAGTGCCACAAAGCATGAGAAGGGCATAAAAATAGGGAGAGCCATCCTCTTCTCCTGGCATAAACAATTCAGTTTTTTCCCTTCTGTGAGAAGGGATTGTCTTGTGAAGCATCTGACTTTGAGAAGTCTGTGGGTAGTCATTGCAGCAAAGTCCTTTCCATGCCACACCTGCAGGAAAAGGAGCAAAAGCTTATTCTGGCCCAGAAGCATATTCAGCTCTTCATGCTACTCCTGAAGGATGAAATGTCAAGGACTCCTTCTTCCCACCCTCTCAGGGACCCAGCTCTTCCATTCAGTGGGACTGTGAGGTGAGTTAGCTGCTAACAATTTAAGCAGATGAGTAATGCATGAAAGTCTGTAAGACAAGTATACAGTGCATTAGTTCTCAGCTGTAGATGCAAAAAGCTTTGTAGGAGGCCCAACTATATATCTTGACTATTCCCAACGTATTTTCCCAACTTCCTATAGCTTAACTCAGTGGAAGTGGAAGTTTGTCCTAAGCAGAAGCTTGAAAGGGAGGATACAAACTTTATCTATCAATCAGAAAGATGCCCCAAGTTTAAGAGATGGTATGATAGATATGAAAAGAATTAATGATATTCATTCATCATGAATAATGAATGTTGGAAGTGTGCAACACTGCAGATTCTACATAAAACTCATCAGTTTATCTGAGTAAAAGTTCATGATGTGTTCTTGTTCAGACCTGGAGCTGATTTGAATCAAAACTTAAAAGTGAAATTCCAAACTTTTTTAAACATCATCCCTAAAGTCTGATTCAGATGAGATTCTGATCAAAACTCCTTGTAAATAGAAAGTGTCATGTCACTCCAGCTCCAAATGCCTCTTCAAATTCCTTTGGACAGTTTCCCAGTACTTTATCTCATGCTCATCCCTTTGTCAAACCAAACTCTGCTGTGCATCTGCTAGCAATAAGATAGAAATGTCAACGATTGGATCCCAGTGTCTTGGCTTCCAAGTAGCTTCAGAAAGGACTCTTCATGTCCCATGATTCTCCTTCTGGAGTTTCATCTGCTCTGCTTATCTCTTCCCCAAGAAACAGCCTCACATAAGACCAGCAAACTCCTCTTTAGCAGTCTACTCACTACACTAGAGACGCTTATTTCCTTTGCAGATACCACATGAAAATTACTATGGAGTTGGCCAAAATTATAAGCAGATGCTGCACAGCCCTAGTGTCTGGATCTGTGTTGCTCTTGCATGGGTGGAGAGGAAGGTTTCCTTCCTTATCTGATGGCCCCTGCTTTCTTTTGACAGCCTAAGAACAAGGCAGTGCATCATTCTTTTCCTGTGAGGAAATGCTCCCATTCTCTGAAGACAGAAGATGGCTCCTGTTCCCTTGGTGGACAGTGTTTTGCACTAACCTGAGAGGTGAAGGACCAGGTCTGTAAGTCTTTTCTTCTCACAAAATTTCTGAGCAATGGTTAGAAAAAGTTCTTTATAGAATGAATGCTAGATGTATATAAACATCTCTCTGACTCTTTGTGGTAAATATTGTGTCCAGTATTTCTCAGTTTTGATGGGCAACTTCTTTCTGACTCATAATATTTCATTGGTGAGGGCTCTGATTCTTCTGTATATAGTACATAAACTAGAAAGTGTGTTAGAACTTTCCTTGGTAATGCAGGAAGTATATTTACAATTGCTGTTCAGGGCTAGACTGTGATCTGCTGCTTCTAGCAGACACTGCCCCAGGGGCAGTATTGATGTCTGGGGTGGCTTTCAGGAGCTTGTGTTCATCACTGGAAGCACAGTTTATCCATGCTGTCAGGGTCATCCCTCTTTTTGGACACCCTCTTGCAAAATATGCTTTTCCGTGAGAGACCTGACCTGGAGAATTCTTTATTGTCAGTATTTAACTTCCAGTTTCCTTTGTTGAAGGGTCAGTCTCATCTCAGTAATGCTGTGTGCCAGTCGAGAGGAGATGGGGCCCTCTCACGTGCTCATCCCTCCTGGCACAGCTATTCTCCTGAGGTGACACCACTCCAAAGTATGAGGGAAAAAAAGTACACAGCACTTTTGAGCTGTCATGAAGTAAGAAAGACTCCTTTCATTTTATGTGTTGTTATATAGCAGAAAAAAATCTGTCACTTTGCAGGATGCTTGCAGAAAACAGCTTTAAAAACTGAATAAGTGGTTCAGCTTTACTTAGTTTTTAATCACTCAGCAGCTGTTTACTCCACAATTTACAGGTATATTTATGTTCCCTTTTAGCTGAGGCTGTCAGTTACTCTCCTTTCTAGGTCTGAATCCCCAGCTGAGTGGAAGGGTATGTCCCTCTGCAGATTGAACCCATGCATGGAAATCAGAAGGGTTACAAATTCAGCACACCTACCCCCAGCCCAGCACACAAGATGAATACCCCAGAACCAGCAACAGATTGCTAGCTCAGCAGCTAACCACTTCCAACATGAAATTGGTATCGTCAGGTGGGAATGTGAAGAAACCCTCCACTGAGAGCCATGGTCATCCTCTGTTTAGCTCAAGGGTAAGTTGCTGTTCCACTAATGGGTAAAAATACGGGGCATTTAAGGATTTGGGTTTTGCAGGAATGGCAAGACGCAGGAAATCTCTGCAGAGCCATGAGGAGGTCTCTTATTACACCAAGGCTGGCTCTCCTGCAGAAGCCTGACGCTCTTGGGGTGCACACTTTCGTCTGTAAATGGGCCTCTTAAAACAGAATTCGCAAGTGCATTCCAGTAATATGATACTTATGAAAATAAGTAACGTGATATTGTCATGTGGGAGAGCAACCTGATGATAGTTAATGGTGTTTCTACCTCTCTGCCACGTTCTGAGGGATGACTTGGCCTTAAAAATACACCAGAACTCCCAAAGGGAAGGAAATCCCCAGAGCTGATCATTTTGGGGAATGAAAAGATTCCAAATGGGTGCTAATATTTCACAAGGGAGACTTTCAAATGAATGAAATGCATCCTGGATATTAATAGTGAAGATCATTACTACCAAGATGTTTTTTGCCAATATTTTAAATGGAAAATGAAAGCATGGGCAAATTATAGGGAATTTTTCCTTTTTTATTGAAAGAACACACTGCACATGCAAATTAAAACTGCACTCACCACTGCAAGACTATAACATTTTTGGCGCATGTACTCAGTGTGCATAAATGTTGGCTGTATTTAAGTTCTCCTAGACATATATAATTAATGAAATACATTTGTGTATAGCCTCATTTTGTGAGCAGCCTAAATTTAGACTGCCTCTCCGTTTGCAATGTAAATCTTCATTTTGGTTGGTATATTAAATGTTAATGCTTGTGCTAATTTTTAGTCTCTAACCTTAAGGCAGGTCACATATTGCTTTATTAAAATAAAAGAAAGAAGATTAATTTAGTCACTGGAGTCAACAATTAAAAGTACATGGGAGTTTGGACAAAAAAAAGTAAGGAAATGATAACTTAATGGCAAAAGGCATGTCCTCCAACAGCTAGGCACCATGGTGTGATCCTTATTTACTTTTATAGCGCACCCCATTGTGCCTATGTGTTGGAAGACATATGTCATGTTTCATCCTCAAGGGCCTAAGTGTGAATTTCCTGTTATTTTTTTCACAACTTTAAAAGTTGTTTCAATGAAGTTTTTGTTGGAAGAACTTTAGTAAAATGTGTTTTATATACTGTCTGTGGCTAGCCGGGAAAAATTGCAGCCCCAGAGGAAAATAACAAAGAAAGGCTACAGCCTGAAGGAAAGGAAGGAGAGGGTTGGGAATGGAATGGAGCTTTAGCTGAGCTGGAAGCAAGGACAGCGGTCCTCATCCCTGGATAGCTCCATGCACAGGATCACCAGGTAATGAAGACCTGTAGCCCCTGCCAGCTTCACAGAGCTGTGCATCCTTTTCCCTGTCCCAGAAGGAGAGATGCTCTGAATATCCCCGGTTGTGTTCACACACGGCAGGTTTTGTTGGCCTTTTTGCTGGTGAGCTCTCCGGAGCAGATGTGCACACAGTTGTCGTGGACACACGGGCTTCCCTGGAGAAAGGCTGCATGAAACCCCTCAAGGGTGACCTCCTCTGATCCCCATGGAGCAGAAGCCCACCTGGAGACCTCTAGGCCTTTTTCAAGTACAAAGCAGGAAGATTCTGTAAAAAGATAGCATTTTTTTTGCCACACCAAGAGCTGATTAGCACCCTGATTTAGTGCAAAAGCAAACGTGAAAAAATGTTTTAAGCTACCAGATATGTTTTTTTCACTGGACATTTCTTAATCTTAAGTAAATACTTTCAATGCTGTTTCTAAGGTCTTTGAAATCCCCCTCTGGTGCCTTAAAACAGAATCTCTGATATACAGTTTTTCCTCCAGTTATGCCAAATATAGCAAGAAAATGCATAGAAGCAGAGCATACTCGACTTTAAGTCCTCTGATTTGCAAAAATTACCTAGCTAACTTCACTGAGCAAAACTTCACCAACCAAGCTTTTCAGCACCAAAATTCTGTACAAATGCCTTTTAAATGTTTGAAATTTTCTAGAATTAGGCTGTCACTTTTGCAAATGTTCTGTGAAATTTTAGCAGCAATTACTACTGAGAAAAACATTTCAAAGAAAGGAATTCTAAAAAAAGGAACTGAGTCAAAAAAAAAAAAAGAAAAAAAAAAAGGAAAAAAAAGAAATAATCTAGCTTGGGAGTCAGAACTCCCTTGAAGTGGAAATGAAGCCCGATCCTGCATGTGAGAAGCTGCACAGACGCGGATCTCCCTGTGGGGTTTGACCTGTGCGACCCCACAAAACCCCTTGGCTTCGCTGCTTCCTGAGACCCTGTCCATTCATTATGTAGGGAACCATCCACATGTGGATGGTTGGGTTGCTGATCCAAACTCTCTCTGTCCATGCTGCAATTTTTAGGTTTTTTGGGTTTTTTTTTCACGAAGTAAGTCTTTCATTTGAGTTTCTGAGCATTAGTATATTAATAGGAATGAATGAACAAGAACGTACTCTACATTGAAAGTAAAAATGGGATAACTGATAAATTTGGTGCAAAACCTCTGCATTCTCCATCTTACAACACAAAAACTACTGGTCCATTTTAGGGTTTATTCTTCCACATGAGATCATGCCCCAGGAGCACACACTTGTTCCTAGGTAATTTAAAAAAACCAAAATATTTCTTCTTAACACAGATACAAGTAAAGAATACCTGCTTCCACATCAAACCTACTTATCCCATGGCAAATTGAAAGCTTTCTAAACAAACATTTCATTCTGCTGGCTCCAAAATAATTGGCACTTATGGCTTTGACTTAGTGGCATAAACGATGAACAGTAGCAGCAGACACTGCAAAAATAAAAGGAATTATATATTAAAAACACAGGAGAAAGAGTCCAGAGTCTTTCTTCTGAAATGCTAGCTCCAATCTGTATAGAGCCAGTGGTAAATTACCCACCTGTATTCACTTACTTAACATTAAAAAACACTTATACATCATTACACTTTTGTACCATATTAGTGAAAATGAATGCTAGAGTAATATGAAGTAAACATTGCTAATGTGGGAGAAGGCTGCTTATATCTTCTAATGATAGGATTAACTATGGCAGTGATAGATACACCATGCTCCTTTGAACCCTGGCTCACCACCGAAAATGCCACGTGGCAGCACAAAGAGACTTGCTCAGCCAAAACAGGCTTTTCTCCTGCTTTTTGAGATCATTGCAACAAAATAGGTTCACTGACTTAAAATAGCCTGTCACTACCCTGAATGGCATCCTGGGGATCCAGGGCCTTCTGTGCATTTGACTGACTTTAATATTGTTTTCTGTCACCTATAAATCTTTTCCTCTTTAACACAATTTAAAAGTAAAAGAACGAATTGGCTCATTTAATAAATATTTTGTTCGTGCATTTCTTACAGCAGTTCTTTGGCACTCGGTTAAGTATTCCAGCACTCCCACCCCTTAGTTTGAAAATGTCAGCACCTGACTTAGAGTGGGGGCCTGATCTGAAGCCCACTGGTGTCAGCAGAAAGTCACCCTCTAAAAGTGGGAGGAGTTTTATTGGCCTCACCTGCACATAAAACACGGAGTGGCAGAGAGACCAGCCATGGAAATGATGGCATCTTGGACACAGCACCTCTGGGCATTCCTGTGCTGAACCTGAACCTCTGGATAATATTGCGCAAGCCTTTCTGAAAGCACAGCCCATGCCGTCCGTAGCAGCCATGCATGCCTGCTCGCCACCCAGGCTGCTTTTTTGGATGGATCCTTTAGCATGCTGTATGGTGCTTGGGAGAGCTGATGTTTCTGTCCTGAGGACAGGATTGCTTTCAGTTTATTCCCACCCAAGGCATGCAAATAAAATGGCATCAGGACCATGCACTTTGTATTCCACTAAACCACACATGCTCAGTGCTGGGTTTACACAGGTGAGAGTTTCAGAACTGGTCTTTTTGTGTGCCCACAACCTCATACTCTAAAAAGGGGCAGGATGGCAGCAGAATGTGAGCAGAATTAAATTAAGTCATGCCGCCCACTTCTTAACGTTAAATCCCAGTAAATTTCTCTTCTGCACATTGTTCACAAAGTTCCTCTGCTTCTACATCCTTGTAGGGATCCCCACCCCTGCCCTGCAGGCCTCTGGAGAGGTCTGAGGGGCCAGAAGGGATGCAAAAGCCAACTGCAGACTGGTGCTGCTTCCTGCTATGGAGGCAGCACATCTCTGTGGGGCACTGCAGGGCACCTCGCTGCAAGGACTCTGGAAGGTTCAGGCTAATCTTCAAGGGGAAAAAAAAAAAGCCTATCTGAAAAATGGAGAAGAGATAATAACACTTGTGGCTGTACAAGCGAAGATAACGGCAAAAATAATCAAATCTCATGCTCCTGGGAGGAAACTAATTGCACACAGGGGTCAGGAAGACATTTTCATCCACTGTTGAGCTTTGCACAGTTGGCTGCTGTGTTGTTATTATGAAAGAGGGAAGTGGAAGGAGGAAAGGGGAGCTTGTTTGTGTTGTTTGTTGCTTTTTTGCTGAAGAGAGGGAGGGAAAGGCACGAGTGGCTCTTGTTTGCCCTTATGCATCACGAGCTGGCTGGTGTCAGAGGCATAATACTGGGCTGGATGGATACAGTATGGCAACACTGATGTGTCCGATGGATTGGGGAAGGGGGATGCATCTCTCCATGCGCACACATCTGCTATCCCTCACTTGTGAATGTTACTCCAGATGGTAATCAAGAAGGTGGTTTTATAACCCACATTAAGAGGACTGTCTGCTGACAAGTTATGTGTTTTCTTCCCTTGAGTACATGCTGTTAAGATGGATAAGTGCAAATGGTTGAAATTTGGTTGTTAACTCTGAATAATAATAATACTTTGCATTTCTATTGCATCTTCCATCCTAGGATCTCAAAGCACTTTGAAAACACTAATTAAGTAAATCTTACCACACTGCTGTGAAGCAGGTAATTATTATTACCATTTTTTACAGAAAAAGAAGCTTTGTCATAGTGAAAGAGAATTTTCCTGGGTCACCAAAGAACCAAAAATAATCAAGAAATGATGATGACTTCTCAAAGTAAATTAGAAACTTTGCATTAATTTCCTGAAAATTAATATAGTTTTGGGGTTTTTTCCTAATGAATAAATTCAGCCAATCTTCATACATTTTCAACTTTTGAAAACTTCCTTTTTGGGTCTAAAACATTAAAAAGAAACTCAAGTCTTGCACTTTTCATTCTTGTTGAGCAACCAGAAAAATATCAGTCAAGAATGAAAATGAGGTATGGAAAGCTGGGTTACTTTGAGAAATAGTTTGATGATCACAATTAATTAATAATAATAATATGGTGCAAACCCATGTCAGCTTCAGTGTCAATTTCCATTTCTTTTGGCCTCATCAAAGAATTCCTTACTCTCTTTCCTACCCTCTGGAAAAAAAATGCAACACCCTCCAAATGTGCTGCTGAAGGCTGAGACTTTGTAGACAATAGGCTCATAAGCTTGCATAAATGAGAAAGAGAAAGACCAAGTTTCAGTGTTGATTTTTTGCCCATTGAATAATATCAGTTATTTGATTTTCAGACCCAGAATCCATTCTTAAATTAGAGAAGGATGTTGCAGTCCCGTCAAAGAATCGAAGACAAATTTTGCTAATCCTTCTGAGAGGTGAGACGATGGTAGTGGGGGGTAAGGAATGATGTCTGGGTGGGCAATATTGCCTGTTCATTTCCTCGGCTTAGCTACTGATTGTCACTCTTGTGCCTTAGAGATGCCCATAAGCTTCCAGGGAGACTGCATGAAGGTAGAGCAGCTTAATTATGTAGGCTGCTATTTACTAGATTTCAGCTGAATCCATCAAACTAACTTTGCTTTAACCTGAGCCAGATTTGATTGTGAGGCCAATTTATTGACTGGTTTCTCCTTTGGCAGCGCATCCTTTGATTTAGATACAGATACTTACCCGCTTGAAAAGTAGCAATGTTATGACACAATTTATATTTTAAAAAGCAGCATTACACAAAACATAATTTTTAAAAACAAACAAACAAACAAACACAACAAAAAGCCCTTTGAATCTAGAATAATGGCTACCTGTAAGGCAGTGGCTCACTTGAGAGATTTTGCTCAAGTAACTTATAACTATCAGCAGAACCCCCTAGGGAATTACCGCTGTTTTTGCAGAAGCTGTTTGCAGTGGAATAAACAGACAAGTGCTCTATATATCATTTTAAGTAAGACAAATAAAGTTCTGCTTCCTCCTTACAACGATGTCATTGTCACTTATATAAGAATAATTCTGTGTGACTTTTTATGAATCTTTCCCCTGTGCAGAAGTACAATGGCCTAATTTCCTACACCACGTATTATAAATAAAAGTCCTTCTTCAGCAATGTATAGCCAAGCTGAAATGATCCCACCACGTATGGAGCAGTCTGGAAATGCTAAGGTGTGCTTGAGCACTGGCCATGGGTGGAGGGAAACCCCCTCACCCCAGAAGAGGGTATGTCCATACTTCCTCCTTCCCGTGGAAGGTTTCCCCATGGCCAGGAATTGCTGATGGGAAGGCCTGGAGATGCCACTCCTTTTGTCATAAGTTCCCCTTACAACTCATGGTATAGCAGTTTTATTTATTTTGGGTTTCAAAGAGGCAACATCAAATGCATGGTACTGGTGAATGTGGGAGAGAAAAGAGGACAACCCCCTCTTTCCCATATGACTGCCCACTACTATTGCTAAGAAGAAACCTCAGATGGTAAAAAACACGTTAAAAAATTAATAAAAAAAGCTAGAAAGTGTTATTCAAAATGTAATTTTAACACATTGTGAAGGGCTTTTAAGGGGAAATACGTGTGGGGAAAGCTCTTATCTCTCTAAGGTTCCAGCTAATGTAGCTGGCTGCCCAGGGGAATGCCAGAGGGAGAGAAACTGGGAGAAATTATGTTAAAAGGGTGGGAACATTATTTTATAACTTAAAAAAAAAAATTTGTTTTCCCCAGAGTTTTTCAGGTTGGTTTGCCCTTCTGGCTGCATTTGATCTGCCAATAGCAAGGCCCATCTCTGCAGTGATTGTGGAGTTCTGTCTGATATTCCCTGCGTGCCGTGAGCATGGGGATTTCATTTCATACATCATTTCCAGCGAATACCCTCAGTATGAAGCACAGAAGAAATTTCTGTCATACACACGCACGTAGGCTGACATCTGTGTGTGCACATGTACATGTGTATGTGTCCACATGAATCAAATCACGCTTGGCAGAGAGATACCCTCTAGCTCTGATTAAATTCATGTGATAAATTGCATTATCCTGTGCATTTCAGTGCCCCACCTGCACTATCCTCCCTCTTTGCCTGGATCTTTTCTAGTGTTCTGAACCTCTGAGAGTGATTTCAAAAGGATTGCCTTAAAAACAACTGGAAAAAAGGCGACCAGCAGAGTAACAGTACCTTCTTCCTCATCACCTCCTCCACAAAAGAAAATATACCAAACTTATGTCCTGGGACAGAAAACATGCATAGAATAACCCTTTTATGGTCCAGTATTTTACAGGCTAACAGGACTAGAAGAGTGCCCTGCAAATGAATATTTCTAATGGGGCACAGTCAAGCCTTTACCTCTGAGGTACCAGATATTAATATGATCCTGGTTTGTACATTCTAGACATTTCTGTAACAGTAGAAGTTTTATTTCTTCAGTCTTTTGAGTTCTGTTTAACTAGGCTTGTGAAAAAAAAGGGAGATGCCCTTGCTAAGGGAATACATGCCAATATACAAACACACAAATATACAAATATACAAATATACAAAACCCCTTCAGAATTTGTGTGTAGGGATCCAAAAAGTGGTGTAGAGCAGTAGGAAAAAAATCTGCATCTCTTCTTGAGATTATTTACGTGTACCTTCATGTAACAAATCCGGCCATTCTCAACTCACAGAGAAAATTCCCTCAAACCTAGTCTACCTATACTTTCCTATGCTATTTTAAGGAAGTCTTCATTTCATTGTATTTTTTCCTCCTTGTGTTTCATTGCTTTATTGCATCACTGAGTGAATTAATAGTCTTTACACATTAAGATATGTAATTTACAGTCCATTCAGAACCAAGGACAAAGGACTGCAAGAAAACTCCTGGGTCACCCAAGTCCTCAGAAATGCATGGGGCTGCCTCACTCAACCACTGTGGAGGCTATAGGAGCTACTGGTGTGATAGCGTTACCCCTCTCCTGAGAACAACCACTAGAGTTTTCTCACACTATGGATGCTTGAGGATCACAGCATATATACCACCCCTCTTCATGGCTTCCAGAGGTGACTTCTTGGTTTAGGAGAGTTGGCAGGGCTCAAACTCCACCTTTCATGGCTGTGTCCTTCCGTCTCATAGGGAGTTTTATCTACTCTCATTCATATCTTAAGGAGATAGCCTCTCTGTGGGTAGCCTATTTCAATACCCAGCTTGCCTGTTTTAAGGAAAAAAATCATGGTATCTAACCTAAACTTTTTCTTCCTTTGTTTGAGGCTGCTGCTTCTTGTTCTACCTTCTTGTACTAATGTGAAGAATTCCCTTACTTCATTAAAGGCACTTCTACATATTGGTAATGTCCCCAGTGAGTGATCTCTGTATAAATTCATTTCCTCTGATATTTTCCCATATGTTTTATACTCTGATCTTGGTATCACTTTGGTGGTTAATCTCTGAATGTTCTCCAGTGCAGTGTCTAAGTGATAGGAGAACCATAAAGTGTTTTGAGTGGAATTGTCCTAAATTTACATAGCTGCCATATCACTCTTCTACTTTCACATGAGACTTCTTTTTAATTGCACACAAGAATACCACAGCTGTAATTTACTTGGACTACAACACATGTCTTTGTTTCACAGAATAGCTGGAATAATAGTCTCAGGTTCTATCCCTTACTGGTTGCTTGATAGCTTCTCTTCAGCTACGTCTCTCTCTTTTACTGACATTCCTTGAGTATTATATTTGCTGAGATCCCTGTTCAAATGGCTTTTGGACATAACCTTGCTGTATTTTCTGAGTTACCTATTTTTTGGTCACCTGACTTGTACATGCAGCATTTCTAAGATGGTGTGAAATACAAACCTGCAAAACAAGAGCACAGTTATAAGACAGGTGACCCTGATTGAAAGGGTGGCTATGAAAACTGATTACACAGCAAATTGCCCATCTGCACAGGCTTGGAATAAGAACATTTCAAAGCTCATTTGTGGACTTATGTTGCCATTTAATGAAGTTTCCAACAAATCATTCATACAATTAATACAGCTGATGCTTGTTTCTCTCAAGCTCTTCTGTGAAAAACAGTTCTTCCACTAATTCAGGGAGATACATAAAGGAAAGGGTATTATTTGAAGAAAATTGAATGAAGTAATCTTCAGACAACTGCAAATGCTTGAGCTGCTGACACTATTTTGGGTTACTGAATTTTGTTCTTCACCATCTACCTGTCAGTTTTTCTGTTATTAATTCTGCTCTGTTCTGTAGCTTTCAGAAAATCACATAAAGGAACCTGTCCCTTGTCTCCATGCTGAATGTCCCTGACACCTGCTTGCTTACTCTGTGAATGGTGGTTTGAGGAGGGATGGCCTTGCTTCTATTTAAACTTATCTACTGCCCGTAATATACCCAGGATAACTTTCCATATCTTCTCATAAAAGAAAGACTTCACCATTCATGTCCCAGCCATAGAAGTGCCACTTTGAATTTCTCATGCCCTAAATGCCTTCTTTTCCAGAACTTGTTTTGAGGGGACTCTGAATTTCAAACTAACCTCTTCAGTTTATAGTAGAATTGCACAGACTTTGCCAGAGGTTTAACAAACCAGTTGATGTTTAATTTGATTAATACAAGAATTGTTAAATTCTAATAAAACTAATAACATGTATGCTTTGTTTCCTGATCCCTCTGTGTATCTTTCCAGCCTGGTTAGATGACATTTAAGACCAATTTCTTCCCATTTCTTTTGAATGGGTAACCTTTTAGGTCATAGAAAACTATCTTACATCTTTTATTTTTCCCTGAGATAGTTTTGGAGTTTGAAAACTTGTCCTGCTGGCATTTTTTTGCCCAAGGGTCCCATGTCTTTGCAGACTCTCCTCAAGAGTCTCAGGCTGTGGTTTCAAAGTGTAAAATACTGGACATCAATGTCAGCTTAATCCACACCCTTTGCTCCAACCACCATTTCCTACTCTTCCTCCAAATGGTGCTATTTTTCATACATGCCGTCAGAATTGTTGTGGGACGGGACTATGTAGTACCAGAGAAGTGTACCAGAGAAATTACCCACCTTTTAAATTCTGTAGCTGAATCCTCATTCCCCTCATAAATAATAGTATTAAAACACAGCCCCAGGTTCAATACCTTTTAAAATCAAATATTAACAATTAATCAATATTTGTTGCATGAAGAATTTCCACAGATCTTCACCAGGAAGAAGCAAGAAAACTGCTGTTTGTCAAGGACTAGAGGAAACATCCTTTGTGTACCAATAGTTTGCCAGTCACAACCTGCTCAGAAAAGGATAAACAGTCCTCATCCTGTCTCCTTAGCCTGAGAAAGTGAGACCATAGACTGTGTAGGATGGCTGCAGTACACAATGATTCACACAGTATATAAGCCAAATAGAATTTCAGAAGAAATCTATAGGAAGGGATATATGTGTTTACATGGAGAAACAGTTTTGCAGAAAAGGATTTTCTTGTTACAGATTTCAGTTTTGATTTGGAATGTGGCTTGATTAAAGTCTCCCTGCCTGATTATGATCCCAGACTAATTTTACATTGACGTGGTTCCATGAACTTCCATGCAGTAGATATGAGTGTAACCCAAGGGTGGCTCAGATCCTGAGCACTCTGGATCACTTTATTGCTGCACAGCTACCTATATGAATCATACTATGTATTATCCTTCTTGCATCATCAACGATTTCCTAGACAAAATGGGAAACACAGGGATCCTCATTCCAGATTATATGTTCAGCTGCGCAATAAACTCCTAAGAATTACATGCAATTAAGCTGTATATTTTTAACTTATCTTTTCACTCCAAAATCTCTTCCCTAGGTAAATGGGACTTTAGACAACCCTGAAATGAGAACTGTCTTTCTGAGTCAACAGAGCCTGACACAGTGGTCCTCAGGATGTGGGCTCCCTCAAGCCATTTCAAGTCAAACACTGAAGACTCCTAAGTTTCCTGCCAGCATCTTATTCATCTGTACTTGTGTGCACATGAAAAGGAAGCACACAAACACCACCAGGAATCTGCACACACAGTCACAGCCCAGGCTCCCTTTGGTTTCATGAGTCGATGGACACAGCAAACCAGCAGATCTTATCAGAACACCTCAACTTGGTTTTCCTGTGTTTTCACCTATGGCATGAGCAAGCGAAGGGAGGGCACAGAGTCCAGTGCAGCACATAACAAAAGGAGACAAAACCTCAGAGATACATGTCAAGGTAGTCCCCCAAAATCAGGCCCAGTTGGCATACACATTTTAGCAAAGCCCCGTGATGTCTAGTTAGCATGGCAAAATACAGAGGTTATTCCATGTCTTCTCAGAAAAAATCAAGAAAGTTAGTGGCTCTGTTGGGGAGCAACTCAGAGGAGTTTGGGAGATAGCCAAACTATTCTTAAGCAGAGAAGAAAAATGGATCTTGTAATTTTTAGGAGGCTGTATATGCAAAACATGTTTGTTACTGTTGCCATGACATTATGTTCCTGTGTCTCAAAGCGATTTGAAGACACCCTGATTTTCCTAATTTCTCCCCTTGCTAGTTCAGTTCCTCCCCAGTCAGGGCTGGGTTCAAAGACCACACAATTAGCAAAAAGAAATAGAAAAATATGTCCATCCTATTAATCTACCTGAACAAGTTTAATATAAGAACTTTTTCAAAAGGTCTTACTATATGAGGAAAGTCTTTAGCCTCAGTACAAGGAATCATTCAAGGAGAGTGCAAGTAGATTCAAATATAATCATATAGACAACAATTTAAAGACGTTTCTGAAAAGATAAGGCTCCCCAAACAAAACTGTCTTTTGTTTTGTTTTGTTTTTTCCCAGCATACTGCCCAAATCCCTGCAAAGAATACGAGTCTGGTTTTCTTTATAGTGATTGCTCTACGAAGATGCTTCTCCCTTCTTACTGTCTTCCCTAGGGCTTTTCTGCCAGCCCTGATAAATTAACACTCAGTTGGTCAGGTCGCTACTTTTGGGGTAGGAAGGCCAATATTATCTTGTCAGTGCTGCTCCCTAAGTGTCAGCAAATCTTTGGTTTATCAAACCACCCTTCAGAGAGACTCTATAACAATGCACAGCACATATTTTGCAATTTACTTCTCCACTAGTTCAATTTATTTCCTTTCCTTTTTGTGTTTAGAAAAGGCAATCCTCACCTAGACTTCACTCTGACCTGACAGGGAGCTATAACTGTCTTTGAAACCGTCTGTACTTCTCCTTCAATGAAGCAAATGAGAGGTCACAGAATTTTCACTGCACATTGTTAGTATGCTTTATACTTACATATTTATGTTGCTTGATAGTGCCCACCCTTATATCATGAAAAGATCTCATCTAATCCCAGGTGGGAAAGTGCTTTGCATTATGTCAGTTCACACTGCAATTTTTTCGTTGGTATGAAATCATGTTTTTATACAGAGGCTTCTTGGTTCAGGAAGAAACAGCTCTGGGTAACAGGAGGGCCAAGTTTCCTGATTATCCATACACTTATTGACCATACAGCATGAAACAACATACTCAGAGCAGAAGTGCAGGCTGGATGTTTTTCAGCACACTGCAGCAGTTATTTTGTGCAAACACAGCAAGCTGCTGGTTTACCACTCTCTGATGGAAGTATTCAGAGTGGCAGTGCACTAGAGAGAGAGGGAGAGAGAGGAAATTCATTTAGGTTTTTAATAGAAGTGGATATAAATTATATGTGTTTTAAAAATATTCTTTGGGCCTCGTGCTTGGAAGGGAAAGCGTAACAAGTCTTGATCATGCTTTTTGCTACACTTTCTTTTTGCAAGCCCACGTACTTAAGGGTTTAAGATTTAAATTCAGTTGCCCTGCCTCTGCATTAACAAAGGGACTATAAACAGAGCTATAAAAACAACTTCTTATATTTAGTTTTGTCATATTTTCTTAGATAGATTGGGATGTTTGATTGTTTTGGACTAGTTTCAGCTTTTAAGAGAGGCTGGCTGCAATCATCCACTCACTGAGCATGCAAGGATACTACTGACAGCAGAATTTAATTTCAAGGGCAGTTCCTCCTTGGAACTCACACAGGATCAAATATTGCTCATTGTATCTATGTGCCACATCCCTGTTATTAGTGTATGCAGGTAAGCCCTCTAAGATGGCACTGAAGATGGAAGAGAAAAGGGCCAATTACAAAGTCGCCCCAGTCACTGAGTGCTCACAGTGACATCTGCTGTGAGTGGAGAATCACTTTGATATCAAGCATTGAAAATATAGACACAGCACAACATTTTAGATGTGATTTTTAGAACTATGAGAGGATAATAACACTAGAAAATGCAATGAAAAGAAAAAAAAAAAGGTCTATGTAGCAAGAGTTTTTTGTGCCCACGTGCCCACATAAGTGCTTGCAATGACATCAGGTGTAACACTGAACTAAACTGCACGTGCTCTGGTGTCTTTTTTAGCCATGGGTACACTCAGATTGACTGCATTATGTAAAAATACCTATTTTTGCCATCATTCATTATTTGTATAAGTGACTGAAATGTACTGTGGGAGACCTTGACACAGTGACAGGCTAATTACACAAACATATAAAAGTACAAGGAGACATTTTCAAAAGACTCATGAAGCCTGAGACAGTCTCAGGTACTTACAACCTTGCTTAAGTCCAAAGGAGCCACTTTGGGTCAAACAAACATTGTCTACCTCTCTTTAGGGAGTCTAAACAGGTCCCAGTCGTCTTTTGCCTTTTCAGATTTTGGGGAAAAGAGTCTGAACATGACCCAACACTTTCTTCTCTGAAAAATGTGCAGACTAATGTAAGGTGGCACATAACAATAAAATAGCCAACAGCAGTAACAAGGAGATGGGTGATGAATCAAAGGAAAACCTTTTTCCTCCAAGAGCCAGCAACATATTTTCCAGAACAGCAAGGCTTGCTTGCACAGGATTCAAAGAAAGAGAATTCAGTCTAGGCTCTGGCCTAGGAGCCATCTCCATTTTCAGCAGGAGAAAATTGAGAATTCCACCAATAAAATGAATGTCTGGTTCAATCTTGCTCAATAAGATATTTTTCATTTAAAAAAAAATGTATTACCCATCTGCAATCATTAGAATAACTTTTGTTCTGATTTTTCTTTTCGAAAGCAAACCATCTTCATTTGAAAGGAATTTTGGAACTCAAAAGCTCTTCTGAGATGTAGGAAAATCAAATATCAACAATTTATAATCCTTGGGAAAAATAAATTTCTGCTCTTTTCACAGTCCTTTCTTTTTTCTCCTTCCAGTATAACACACATGCTTGCCCTTTATAATGTTAAACAATATGAATCTCTCTAAAACAAGCCCCCAAAATAACAAACAAACAAACAAAAATCCCCAAAAACCCAACAATAACAAACCCCAAAAAAACCCCAAACCCAGCACAAACACAAACAAAATGTCACTCCACTAAAACAAAAATTCTCATTTATAGTCCTGTTCCTTTGGTGAAGTGGAGAAAAATTGACTCATGTTTGACAGATACTGGTCACTGTTTACTGCACTGCTGGGAGGTGCTGTATTGACAAATGAAGGTGATGAAGTCAGAACAAGAAAGTTCATAAAGGAAGTAGTAGGGAAAGGAGGAAAATGTAAGAACAAGCAGAAAGAGCTAAATTTGAGACCAAAGAGATGCTAATAGAAGGACAAAATACCTTGAATTATGGCCAAAGAGGTTTTAGTAGCAGTACCAGGGAAATATTACAGGAAATCTTCATAGATATTCAGATGACCAAACCTAAGGAGATGCGAACAGTCATAGTATAAGAAGTTTATGTCATGTGAAAAAAAAGTCAGCTTTCTGGGATTGTCCTGAGAACAGGGTTTGCAGAACCTCCACGTCTAAGAGCTCTGAAAACCACCTTGCTTTCTGGCTGCCAGGACCACAGCTGCAGCAGAAGTTGTTTGGGGTCTTGCAGCTACTCTACCAGCTAAGGATAAGCCCCAGTTCCTGCCTCACAGAGGTTCTGAAATTCAACAGGACAACCCACGTGTCACCCAGCACTCTGCCCTTGGCCGGGTCAGAGCCCATTTGTTGCACAGCACACGGATTGATGTCTTGCTGGCAGTGTAACTGCAGGGTAGGGGTACCTGTGCTATACGTGGGCAAGCTTCAGAGGGCAATTTTTTTTGATGTGTGCAGAGAAATGTTCGAGTGTACTTTCCCTTTACCTTGATTTCATTTTTGCAGCCATCTAAAGAGCCAGCTGCATCTGCACAGCAACTTCACTGAAATTACCAGGGCAAAGACCTAACCAAATAAAATAAGTCCCCTGTCAGCTGTTTTGGTTTACAGAAAACCAAGAATACTCATACTTACAGTCCTAAATGTACAGAACCAGAGGAATAATGGAATGAAGTTATACAGTGTAGACCACACATACATTTTCTCATGCCTTTATGTTGTCCACAGGGCAAAACCATTTTGTTCCACATTATCGAGGCAGCACCACTACTTTTGAAAAAAAGTCATCTTGTATCCTATATCCAATTAAAAATATGTGCTGTACATGCCTATTTGCCATTGGCAATGTCTCCCAACAGCTGGCTGAGATAGGGTTATTATCTTGATTATGAAGAGCTGAAGAGGAAGGTAGATATTTCTATCTGATTTGAGATCATCTGAAAGTGAAAATATGCAAGCCTTTTAGAGGCTCACTGACAGATCATCATCTGACCATCATAACCTTGTCTGGGCCGTGTGCTAAGATTTTTTGATAACTAGATACAGCGTGCAAGACAGAAAAAACAACAACAACAACAACAACCTGTCGTGGGGAGGAAAGGCTGAGGAAGGGAAGGGAAGGGAAGGGAAGGGAAGGGAAGGGAAGGGGAAGAAAAGAGAGAAGGATTTTATTCTTAACAAACTAGAAAGCTACAAAGATGAAGAACTGACATGGAAGCAGCTCTTAGGTTGAGGGGGTCCCATGTCAGAGATGGGAGGTTGTCATGCCCAGCCTTTTATTCCACATGTTCGCCTTAGCTTAGGGGCATGTCACACACTTGTGAGAACTTTACCAGAGTGTTGATGCAATATTGTGTCAGTAACCGAGTGATTTGTTTTTCCTCTGGACATTGATTGAAGAAATTCTTATTACATTTTATAGCTTGCTCGGCCTTGGTATGAGAGTCAAGACATAAATTGGACCATAAATTGGCCTGTGTCAGAATCTGCATTGAAATGACATCAAATACATGTCATCATGCTGGCGTTGTAGCTAACAGCAGGAACCTGACACTCACTGTCAACTTGATCAAATGCTAGACCCCCTCACATCCTTGCCATGTGGCCCACTTTAACAGTTATAGTGAAGGCTGTGGAGGCACCTCCTGCAATGGTACTGGAGAATGCTGCAGTAGGAGAATAAATTGTGTCTGTAGGCCAAATTGATTTGCTTCAACTTATTGCAAAGTAACAATCTCCACTGTGAGCGTTGTAGGTATATGCATATAAATAAAAATTGACACCAAAAATATATAGATACACTGAGAGGAAAGAAGAGCATACATAACTGAGATATATTTATCCCACAAGCAAACCAAGACTTGATAATTCATGAGTGGCAAAGATGCAGTTGAGTTATGGTGATCTTTCCTCTGGAGTGAAATAAATACAGCATCTTGATTCAGCCTATTATATAGCGTGATTAATAGAAGTGAATGCTTTCAATAGGTTGGGTTTTTTTGAAACATTTAGGTTCCATATTTTGCCCCTAATTTACAAACTATCTTCGCAGTGATATGAATTTAGAAAGCCGCTATTTTGTAATAGTGATTTTCTGCAGAGGGTAAATTTCTATTTATGACTCTGCAAAGAGAAATCAAACATTTCAGCTGGAAACTGAAGTTTATTTAATTGTAAGTTAGTGCTCAATCTTCATCAGAAACCTACAGCATAGCTATAGTGTAAGATAAAACATAACGTAAGCTAAAATCTACAGCACAATAAGAGACACCTTTTTGGCCCGCAGATTTTTAGGTGAAGATATACATTGCATTCAAAGTGAGCCAACATTTGTCCCCCACCTTCACCACTGCTCTGAGGACTGGCCATTTCCCACCCATTTCACTCTGCATCCAGTGGTATTTTAAGACCTAAACTCATCATTCCTCTGTACCTAAACACTACAAACACTGCAAGCAGGAACATGGCATCACCACAGCGGCAACATTTTCCAGCGTGGTGTTAACACAACACCCCAGTGTTGTGGAGTGTTAACAAAGTCTGTATACAGACTTTGCATACTGTCTTCTGTGGGGACAAATGTGGAGTACCAGCCATGGAAGTTATTGATGTTATTTTATGACTCTAAGTCAGTATCTTTTTCTGGCTTGGATTTCAGCTGTTACACACCATGCAAATATCAGCCCTATTAGCTACGTGCTTATAACTGTAAGAGAAAACTCTCAGTAATGTGCTTGTTTGACAGTCCTAAATCATGAGACTTTCCTGTGGGCCAAGACCCAGCTACCTCACAAAACTGCCAAAGCCTTAACTCTTCCATTGCCAGCACAACAGTGCTCTGAGGTTCTTTTAGTATAAAATTGGTAACATACAGAAAACCAAAAATGTTGAGACAGCACTGAGGAGTAACAATTAACTCAAGAGAGTTGTATGACTGTCAAAAAGAGAAAAGGGTCAGACCTGAAGAAATCCATGTGGAAATAAAAATCAGAAGGATAATGGCATGTACTGCAGAACTAGATTCTATTCACTTGGTTCATTAAAAAAGGCTTATTTTCAACTGATGTCCATCAGAACATGGAAGAACATCCCAGAACCTTCATTACCAGAGAACTGGACCTTATCCAGAGGTCTGAGAAAGATGCAGTGAACGATATGCCACATACATGGCTGAGATACACCACACAGGAAACTGCTGATAGGGGAAATACAACTGGATATTTATGCTCCTTGAAGTTGTGTGCGACACCTCAGGAGTGAGGGACTTGTTTGTCATCTCTTTGACGAGTCAGAAGGAATTCCAGAGCAGAGAAGCACCTTGAATCCACTGTAAATCCTCAGTCTTGTTATCATTCAGCGATCTACAGGGCTGAAACAGAAGAGATACTATCTTTGTTTTACTGTTTGCACAGCTGGAGGAATTATGTCCTTGCCCACAAACATAGCTCTATTTAAGGGTCTTCAGGGCTGCTATTCCAAAACCAAGCTCGGGGTGGGAATGCTGAAACAAAAACCACTTTCAGGATAAAGGCTGAAGTGAATAGTGAAAACTGTTAACTAGAGCTTCTTGTAGAAATCTGCTCATTGTGTCTTGGTGATAACAGATCTAAAATCATTGCTCTCAGAAAATTTTGAAAAGCATCTCTGGATTTTTGGTCATATTCCCTTTCTTGTGTTCCCCTTCTTCATAAGCACATAGGAAATTATTTTTTATATGCATCTTGCCCTACAGTACAGATATTCTGCTCTTTGAACAGAAATAGGATCACATAGAAATACCAAGATGTTGCATTCATCTCCTGTTACTCTTTTGCACCTATAACAGAGAAATCTATTGAAAACCTGCAATTTTGACAGCTTTTCACTGAAAAAAAAATGGAAAAAGAGATAGACAAAATATGTTCAGAATTTTTTTCAAACTTATAAAAGCCACCATCCAAACCACAAAACAACAAAAAAAATTGCTTCTACTTAAATTGACTATGACTTAGAAATGAGCAACTGAGGTCAGAATTTAATCACAAGACTCACTGTAAGACTGTCTCTGATTTTTTTTTTCAAGAAACTGAGATTTAATTATTTGCAGAAAACTGAGTAAAGGCTTGAGTATGTTCCTCCACTAAGGTTATGATACTTAGTCAGTGCCCTTTCTCTAATGAAGGCATGTCCTAAGCCAGGAAGTCTTTACAAACATACAAGTGAGCAGGTTTTCTAGATCCTTGTTTTCCACAGCAAAGACAGGTATTATCATCAAACTGTCTCTGGCTCCCTGGTCCACAATGCCTCAATCTAACTTAGAGCTGCCAGGAACCATCCTGAATGGACGTTTCCATCTGCCCAAGTTACCTTTCCCCTGGAGCACTTTCTCATGCTCCATATTTCCTGCTGCACTAGTTGATAGGCAATACGGCAAGCAGAAAGGATAACTGATCCAGAGCAATTCCCTAAGGGTCTTGGCTAATCTGGGTGATATCATTCAGTTAGCATCCAAATAGACTTTGCAGTGTGACCTGACCATCACCATCATAGCAAAAGGCTTTTGTATCAAAAGTTTGGCATGAAAATCTATAAGGCACTGCAATGATTCTGATGATTTCTCTACAGGAAACAAGTTTCTATTAAGAAAAATTAGAAGGCTGGTAAATGGCCAGCACTTCACTTTGTAAAATTCTGTATTGAATTCTTTGTAAATCTGTCAACCTCTAACACTGTACACCAAAATTTCCATGGTAGCTACCTTTTTCAAATGAAATAGTAGGGGCAACTGTAATGTAGAAGAAATTAGGCCTTTTCTGACATATGCTTGAGCAAAATACACATACATACAGTTTGAATATAGTGTTCCCATACCCTGGGCAAAAGACCTAAAATTTGCCAGAAGGGTCATATCAAGGGAAGTGGAGAGCTGGTGGGGAAAAACATTTCCTGGCCAGGTATTTGGAAACTGTATCATATGCAAGCACCCATCTGTGATAGCAGAAATAAGGTTGGATGGACTCCCATACTCTAAATTTTCACTGCACCTTTTACAAGTTTGATAAGACACTTGAAGTACAATTTTTGGCATAGCATGCATCTTTTCACTGACCTTGGTGGTTGTTCTACGGGAGAATCGGAATGCAGAGAATTTCCCATTTCCTCTCCTTTACCAAAACACCACTGCATGGGTTTAGCTTGTTGGAAAGTAGAGGTCATGCTGGGACTATTCATATGCTTGAAGCCTGAAGGAATGTCATCATGCCAATGACATCAGCCAGCAACCTCAATGATGGCTTGTATTTGAGAACAGCTTTTTCAAGAAAGGAATGGGGTCCTTCAGAAACTGACGTGTACATAAAATTATTCCAAAGCTCCTCAGAATACAGTAAGATGAACAAGATGTGCATTCTGATAAATTTTACAATCATCCCAGGGAATACAGTGAAACATTCTACCAGTTAGCAGAGTGCAGAGGTGAGATTGGCATTCACTCTGAAACCCCACTTCACTCCTTCCAGGACTTCTCCACCAGGCCTGTTGCTCTGGTGGGCTGGGGCCAGGGTTACAGCAGCTCCTTCTCCATGTGTGCTTCCAGCTGTGCTCTGCTACCTGAGCCCTCTCGCAGGCAGGAGGCCTCCAGCAAGTGGCACTGGGGCATTGGTTCCCACAGCTTCCCTTCCAGAGTGTTTGCTAATGTGTCCATAATACAGCCTTCTGAGTCTCAGGTGTGTGTTCTCAAGGCACACCATAGTTCCATTCATTCAGCACAACATGAATTTAATGGCTCAAGTGAATACTTATGTGCAAATGAGAGATGTTATCCTTTCCTTTTTTTCTTTAATCTGCCTTTTAGAAGTCCTCCTGCACAAAAACACACACACACAGAGCACTTGGGTCTTACAAATGCAATGTCCTTGGCAATCCACTTGGATGAACCAAAGAAGAATTAGAGTGAAACTCAGAGAAGCAAAGACTTTACTCTATATTCCACAATTCTGAGGCATAAAGCAGGGATTTAAGGATGTCATCTGGGTTTTCTCCATGAGTATCCTCACTTTTGTCAGTTTAAAGCTGGCACCAGTGCATTAGCTGAAGGGATTTTGTGTGTGTGTGTGTGTGTGTGTCTGTGGTTTAACACACATTTAATATAGCTCCTGGGAAAGCTAATGGAGTTGCCTTGGGGAGCTGAGCAACCTCCCAGTGTGCTCTGCATAAATCTTCTTTAGCTGCAGGTGAACAAAAAGTTATGTTAAGTGCAAAAGTGAAGGTAACAGCTGCTGAATCCCTTTTGCTGGCCTGCAGAGAATTGGTACTGCATGTTACCAGCTGATTGGTGATTTCTTAACCTCTTCTAACCTGCAAAAATAAGAGGAAAATTTGAAGCTTTGGGGGGAAATTTTCTCTCCTAGTAGAATTTCTTTTATTCACCAAGGACAGAGGGTTAAAAAAAATATTTTGGAAAGAAAATCAGCTAGAAAGTGGCCAGGATACCACAAATGCAGCCTTATAACAATCTTTCTTCTTATTTTTCTTCGGTTTTTTCTTTTCTTGTAGAAGATAACTCGGTTTTATACTTTACTGTCTTATTAACAGAATGCATTTTGGAAGTCTGCCACTGTTAACAGTATCAGAAGGATTTAGGGCTGCTGAAATACACTTGAAGATTTAATTCTGCTGACTTCAGCTCTGATCTGAAGTAAAAACTGTAACCATAGATTAAATGTTTAGCGCCAGATATTGCAATTGCTGCTTCTTGTCGTAAATCCTTGTGTCTATTGCTGTTTCAGACAGCTCTCTGCGGGCCCTTGGCTGTGCATGCAGCACAATGCTCATGTCGTATAAGATTCTTCACCAGGGGCCAATTCCTGAAGTCCTCTCTCCATCCTTCCTCATAAAACTCCCAGTTGCCTGAGTGAGAACCTTGAGAGGTAGCAGAGCAAGGCTGCCTCACTGACAGAATTCCCACGCGACACTGTGAAAACCAGGATCATCACCTGCTTTGTTAATGCCCTGCCTTTGGTTCTCAGAAAGAGCATTGCAAAGATGGGGGGAAAGGGCCTTTGCAGACTTTATTAGTCTCTTAGGAGACTCAACTAATAAAAGCAAATAATCAATAGAAAAATTAGATTGTCATGACAAAAATTAACTAATGTGGTCATTCATACAGTAGAATATTTGGTTAAAAGTTTAAGGGCCACCTCCCTCTCTTAGTTCTAATTTTATAGGTCTCAGTAGACTCCTTTTTCAGACTTCAGCAACCACTGACATTTTAATCTTTTTAATGCGGTCATCTGATTTACACGTGGGGTTCGCTTTTTCATAGTGGCTAGTTCTCCACTCATTGCTTATTGCACTCAAGTAAAGTTATAATAAGAATACATTTCAATGGTCCCTGGTCCAAAACTGGTGCCTGTCTTCCCTGACCTTGGGTAGGTAGATTTATTGCATTGTAAACCTCAGCACGAGATTTAATTTTCTTTTTTCTATTAAAATTTTAATGTTAGGGGTATAACCTAAAATATTTTCAAGGTATTTCATAACACCTATCATACCAACATGTGAAAAGATGCTGGTACCCTGAAAAAGAAAGAAGAATGAAAAAAATAAAATGAAGGCTGAGAAAATGGCACACACTAGAAGACAAAAATGCTCTGGTGTTTCCCACATCTACACGTGGCCACACATAGAGATTGGGATGAAAAGCATCAAGTTACAAGCCTTTGTCTGGACTCCAACATGATGGGATGATCTTGAAATTTTTTATGCCTTCAGGAAGAGGAAAAAACAAAAAAAAAATAGAAAGAAAAAAATTAGGGCATAATGTTGACTGGAAGGTTAGCAGCACTACCCCAGCCCAGGTAATCCATAAATTAAGTAAAAATTATTCACTTTGCTTGGTGGGTATCTATATTTTACTTAAAACCTCTGGGACTGGAAAATTCTGGTTTATGCTTTATCCTGGTACCTAGAAGAAGCAACTTCAGAACCTGAGAAATTTGGCTTAAACAAATTTTAATATTAATTTGAGTGCCTGGAGTTTTGGCATGATGGTATGGTAATAACTTGCTGCTGGATTGTCTGACCTACTTGGGCAAGCTCACATTCAGTAAGAAGTTTCAACTGGTTTCTTGAGTCTTCTCCTACTTAATCTGCTGTTTTTTCAGCTTTATAAAAGACCCATATAGAATAAAAGCATCGGACTTGTTTCACATGGCTGTGCCAGTCCCAAAGCACGCAGATAAAAGAAACTGTGCAATGATGCACTCAGCACAGCTCCAGTGCAGGAGGCAATCGCTTCCTTTGTTCCTCTCCCATGTGAGCAAACTAGTCTTTTATTAATTCTCTACCCTATCCCCATTTAGTCTTATAGAGAGTGCCAGGGAGAAGCTGGGAATATAATGCTTTCCTCCCTTTTTTGCTACAGGTCATATAAAATGGATATTGCACTCAGTGCAGATGGGGCAACATTGCCATTCATCAGTTCCCCAAATTGGCTGCTTGGCAGACAGAATTATTTAAGTAAAACTGAAGTAATTTTCAAAATTGAAACTTAAGCTGTTTAGTGACATAAGCCAAGAGCAGTTTTTCTTGGACCCCCAACACTTCCTTGGCTCACATTCACAGCTCGGCTATTTTCATTCCCATCAATTAGCTCAATCTCCACGGATGTGAGGAAGGGCTAGAGCAGTGCGGTCTCTTCGATGCAATTTCGTGTATACATATGGAGCATCTGTTACTCCAGAAGTCTTACCGTCACTTCCATTATATGGAGAGTATTGATAGTGATAGGAACCCAGGACCTGATGGGCCATTTTCTTCTGAGCTTCACACAGAAGTGCCTTGGCAGAAAGCCGCGTGCCGGGGAATACCCCTCCAAACAAAGGAAACACACCGTGGCAAAGCCCCGCAAAGGGGTCCAGGGAAAATAAAATGTGCAAGAGTGTCTTCCCTTCCCATCCTGCTCCTCTCCTCCTGTACATCTGGGCATTTGACACCTGCAAAATCCAAATAACACCGACAGAGTGGGTTTGAACACCAAGCTTGTAGTACTCAGGCTGGTCCACTTGAAAATAAAAGACTCAAGGAACGCACTTTAACAGCCTCTTGCTATCAGGTCACTCTTTTTGGGGGGGCAGAGGGAACTAAAAAAGGTTTTCCTTCATTATTTCTTTCAAGATAGCATGTATTCCACCTGTATTGGTCTGCCAGAGGCTATCATTATCAACAACCCAGGCAAACATCTTCAGCCAATTATTAACCTGTGATAGAAAGATAGCATTTTCTCTCCTTCTTGGTACCTTTTATTTATTCTGAACACTTTCCAGGGAAATATCTGAGAGTTCTTGTTTTTCATCTCATAATTTGGTCAGGAGGATCGGTTAAGAGTCTAAGATTGCTGCCGCAAATCCCAGCACTTGGTTAAGTGTGATTTAAGTGGCAATTAAAATGTTATGACAGGCTTCGGTAGACAATGAGCTTCTGTCTCTCATTTAGCACACCCACCCATTGCCTAATTTCAGAAAGGCCTGATGGATGGTTTCAAGGACCATTCAAAGGATATTTGAGAGGTACCTGCTCTGTTTCATAGATTGCCACTGGTTTAGTAACCATTACATTTCCAGCTTGTTTGGATATGTTAGTCTCCAAGTGACTTTCTTTGTAGGAAAAAGCAAAGCATACTGGTACATGGTTAAACCACCTGCAGTCTTCAGAAACTCTCAGGGGTTCAGAAAAGGCCACCAGTGCAAGCAGAAACCCCACACTCTTTGTCAGGGCACCTTGGGAACCAGGGCTTGTCATCTTCAGGGAGGAATTGGTTACTTCTGCTCCAGTGCACACTGAAAATGAGAAGAGCTAAAGTTTCATATAAAACAATGATTGACAAATTGGCTTAATGGGCATCCACTGTTCGGATTTGAGCTACTTTGTTAGAGAAAATTTTCTAACAGAGGAAAAAATGCTTTGACAAAAAAAAAAAAGGATCAAAAAGTAACACACCATTCAAAAAAAGTTTAATGGAGTGCTTCAGTTATTCTTTCCAAACAACATTTCACTGAAATCAACATACTGCTGCAAAAGTGTTTGTTTTTTATCAACTGACATTTTTTCCTTCTAAAAATTTCCAGCCAGAACTTTTCTACTCATGTATCTGTATTGCAGTAGGAATATTTGTAACTGTGGTTTGAATTTATGTGAGATGCTTTTAGTCTGACTCTTCAACCCACTTAGATCAAGGCAGACTCTTTTATAATTTGAAACATTCCACAGTGTTTATCTCTGGGTTGGTGAAATGGATTAGAAGGTCAGTTTTAAATTATTGCTTCATGAGTTATGTTACCCCTCTAAATTCCTGTATTTTCTCAAAACAGGTTGTTTCTTGTCACCTCCCACATAATATTAAATTCTGTGAAGCTCGTTATGTACAACAATATGGAGTTTGCCTTTTCCTTGGGGTTTTAAAGAAGTTTATATAGTGAAGTCCAGAAGATACGGCAGAGATGTATTCTTTACTGATATCACTTCTCTCAGTACCAGTACACTCCCTAACCTTTGACTCTGAATATGGAGTCATATGCTAGCTAGCATGCTAGCTTTGCTATTTGGAATACATCTATGCATCTATACTGAATGCTAACAGAATATATAGAGAGAATACAGAAGGCAAAAAGTGCCCAGAATTGGTGATTATTAGTCTGAGACCTGCTTTGTCATAAAACAAAAATATGTTTCCTATTCCGGTGTATCAGTTATAATTTAGTGGGTTAAGTGACTTGGAACCTGCCATGCTCTTTGGAGGCTGCAGTTCCAAAGACACATCTAACCCATCATTACAGCACCTCTGAACCACCAGAACAGGTCTAGAATCTGCCCCAATATGTTTCAGCATGAGCTTAATGTAAAGCTGCCACATACAATCATTCATCCTGCTTCTTCTTTCCACTGACCAACATGTGGAAACTGTCTTGTAGCAGCCTTTACTTCTCTTAAATTACAAGCATCTGTTCCTGATCAGTTTCGAGAAGTACCCATAATTTTTAATCATTACCTGGGACTGATAATAACAGAATATTTTTTGGCAATTGCATTCTGTCCTCTGATTTTAGGATTATTACTTTTCATTGTTTCTTTTTCCATTTGTCTGGGGTTTGCAGTGGGTGGTGAGTAGTTTCTTTTTTTTTTGTGGGGTTTTTTGTTTTGTTTTGTTGGAGGCTTTGGGATGTTTTTTCTTGGACATTTTTGTTTGTTTTGGTTGTTTTATTTTGCTTTGTTTTGTCTTATTTGTGTCTCCTTGGGATTGTCCATGAGCAAAATTATCTGGGAACCAACCTTGTCACTTGGTTATGAAGCAACAATAAACCTGAACAGCTTTTTTTCTTTTGTCTATGCTGAATAGCCTTTGCTATGTAATAGCCCCATGCCATTACAAATTCAAACCCTATATATATATTGTTCATTGCCCTTTGTGTCATCAGGAAATTAAAGTTTGCAGCTGGCCTCTTCATCTTAGTTAATCATGCAAACATGAAATCCTTAAAGGTCCATGCAGTGGTCCCTGCAGGGGCCCCACTCAGCACTTCTCTGCAGCACGACATTGTTTTTCAGCTGTGTTTTTATCTTCTCCTCTCTTCTGTTCTGAGCTCCTGCTGCTTTAGCTTCAGTAGCAGACTGTCATGTGGCACTTTATCATGGGCTGTCCAGAGCACCAAAGTAGCTGTGCCCCTTCACCATGCACCACAACCTGCTCACAAGTTTAGGAGGTTAGAGGTGAAGCCTCTCCTGCTCCTAGTACCCTGTTTTCCTGCCTTCAGCCCTGCCCTGGCTGCAAATGGAGAAAACCTTGGAGTATATCTTGTACTGTGTCTTATACAGAGTTGCAGGATTATGGCTTGAGGGCTTAGTTTCTCCTGCCTGTACTTTATGCTCTGGTTACTTGTTTTCTAAGAACTCAAATTATGACAATAAATCAAAGATTTCCTTCCAGATGTCTTTTAACATCTAGCATCATTTCCTCCAGGTCCTGGATATGTCCTAGATTTTGGTTTCCTTAGGTAATTTCCTCCACTGGCCTTAGTGACCCTGACATAGGTTGACCTGTAGTTAACTTAGTCCCCCTTTTTAAGATTCAGTTTGAAGAAGTCAGTCAATACCTCATTTAAAAAGGGTGGGGGGGGGGAGGTGGGAGTGAAGGAAAGCCTTCAGTACCTTCTTCATTTTCATTTCCTGTGCCATTGTATTCTAACTTTCTTCCTGACTGATTTCCACTGTCTTGCAGATGACAAGAAAAATCTCTTTGTATTGTTCTCCTACTTTTTTTTTTCTTTGCTGTAACCTCTTTAAAATTTTTATTAGCTTTTCCTTACCTCTTGATACATAACATACATGTGAAACACTTAAAGGGCTTTTATTTTTTACCAGACTGTCCCAGGGTTGTTAATATTTTTCTCTTTACCATTGAGAAAGCCATTTTGTCATTTTAAAGATCACAGCTACTTTTATAGAGCTCTAATCTTTTGGGCCCTAATCCAACAAATCTTTTAAGCATGTGCTTAACTTCAGACATGTGAGCGGTTGTATTGAACTCAATGGAGCTAGTCAGGTGCTTAAAGTTAAGCAGATGATGAAGTGCTTTGTTTGGCTGGCCTTGCAGAGCACCGTCCCCCAGGAGCCCCTTCACCAGCAGCCCCTGCACGGCTACCCTGGCTGCACTCAGGAGACAGGCACTGCAGCAGGGAGGGGAGGATCCTGCAGCACACGGCTTTGGGTCCTCCCAAAGCTTTTAGGGGAGTATCTTTTCAGTTACTGATTTTAATATAATGCATGCCTTTGCATATGGTGCCTTTTGACCTCGAGGTGTTTGTGATTTAAGTGATCCAGGCGTGGGCCAAGGAAGAGGGTAACCAAACCAGACTAAACAAAAAAGGTGATACAAAGACAGTCATACGGGTCTGACTGCACAGGGATGTGCAGCTTCTCCATTGTCTTCCCTTGCTGATTTCAGAGAGGCCTGTGTGTGCTCAGTCCTTTCCTGGCAGTATTCAGCATCTTGCAGGGTCAGAACCTGGTCATCTTTACATATTTATTTATTTGGCCTCCCTCTTTCAGCTGCCCCTATTCTTTGCATGGCTGCTCAGAGCTGGGAAGATCCTCACCAGGATGCTTGGTGCATTGCTGCCTGCCTCAACTTCTGCCCAGTACACGCAGAGTGAAAAGTCACTTTTCCAACTGCTTGAGAAAAAAGAGACAAAGCAGGAGCTGCGTTCCCCTTGCCCCAAGGACACTGGTATGGCAGCACTACCTCGTCACAAATTTCTCCTGGCTGCTTCCACCTGCCTGAGAACCGAACTGTTCTGCAGCCACTTTTTGCGGCACCAAATGACATGTACTGACCAGGGGAGATAACTTGTTTGTAGCAGCTTGGGTGCTCAGAAGTTAACTTGAACAAGGGACTGCATTCAAGCACTGGGAAAGGCTTCTCTGAACAGATGTGAACCTCTTAAAATGAAGGTTTGTAAAATTACACATGGTAGGCTCCTATATCAGCTAAACTATCCTGCTCTAGTCATGTTGTCTTGAGGGGTGTGAATAAGCTGGCTGGCAGTTTTGTGTGCTCTGTCAAACCAGTTAAATCTTAGGGCACGGCTTTCTCTGAAGCCTGGCCAGATGAAGAAAACATCATCCCTAAATAAATGGGATAGGCCTGATATAAATTATCAGGTGTTTTGTGGGACAAGAACTTTTGGAGTTTCTCACAGATACAGGTTTGAAAGTTTTTCATATAAAGGCTGTTTCATATCAGTCTCATTCCTACCTCTCTTGAGGCTTCTCTGTTTGTCAGGGACTGTACATACACAATGTGTCCTTTTTAGTTACAGGAGGAATTCCCTCAGCTGGCAGTCATAAGATCCCTTATTCATACTGGTGCGGCAGCCAGGACCAAGGCCCAATCACACAGGTGCTGTAGAATCATTTCCCTACAATGGCTGTAGGAAGCTGTTAACAATTTCTATCCTCTTTTGGAGGTTGGCTGCTCGGAATGGGGAAAGTCTTGGGTAATGCCACTTTAAAATAATTTCTACTGACCTCAGACTGAAGCAGCCACTAAAGCCAGAATAGGAACAGGATGAAGCCCATGGTGATAGCAGCAATTTCAGCATTATTCCGAGAAAGAGAACGTGTCACTCTTCTGCATTGCTAGGCTGGCATGTCTTCTTGTTGTGTGACCCTAATTAATTTATGTAGTATGCGTCATGGGGGAAGACAAGATCCAGACTGAAGCCTTTGTAATGGGATTTTACCCTGTGCCAGACAGAAGCAATTAACTGTATCTATCTTTTTCAGTTTCAGTTGTTCTTCCCTAAAAGATTTATATAAGGAAGGTGAAATCATACACAGTCATACTTTGTCCATACAAGTTTTTCCTATGTCCTGTGACAGAATTAAATGCTGTATCTTTTCTCTAGCAAACAGTAATATCTCTGTGACTAGCACCAAACTAGAAGTCACTCTGAGCACGCTCATTTTTTATGACATTATCACTGCTCTGATTGCTAGATAGCCTCTGACATCTCGTATCCACTTACATTTCCTCTATCCACATTTACTTTGATTTCTCCAGGTGGATCCTATTGAATGCATAGTGGGTAGGGAGGTAGTTATACATAGGATATGTGTACAGACAGCACCAAGCTCATCAGAAAGAGTTGAGGAGAAGGGGAGAACACAGTTGTTCTTTTAAGCTAACAAAAGGAGAATACAGCTTCACACAAACCACAGTAGAGCTGTGAAAATCCTTGTTTTTAAAGGTCTACGTGGACTAAAACCAAAATGAAAAGGATTGTCTTTTAAGCTCCTGAGGTTGGGAGGCTAGGAAATGGAGACACTTCCTCAACCCCTGGAAGACTCTGGGCTGTGTCTGATGCTGTCAGAATAGAACTGAAAGGCAGTTTCTTTCTTCTGGCCAAAGAGGATTACCACCTTGGCACCATTTCTCTGGGGATAGCTTCCCCTCCAGTCTTCTCCAAACCCTCCAGCTCAACATGATCCTTCCCCAGCCCATCTTCATGCAGCCATCAGGCCCAGTAAAAAGCAGCTATGGAATAACAAGAAGCTCACGTGCTTCAACACTGGATTGAGGAGTCTGCACGAGGAGTTAAGTGGCTGGGCTGGAGCAGAGATCAGCAGGCAGCTGGGTGTGGGCTGGGGGCAGCCAGTGCTGCAGTCAGCATGGCTCTTTGAAGTGTTTGGATACGTCCCCATAGGAGATGGTGGTCCAACAGCAGCATCATCTGGAGTAAAGAGTTCTGCAGGAGTCATGGGGGGCAAAAACTGCATCACCAAGCAACCTCCCCATCCCTAGGGGCTGCATCCAGCCCTGCTGCCAGTACTGCTCCTGTCGACAGTGCTGAGAACTGTGTCTGCTATTCCATAAGTGCAAAATGTGCAGGAAATTTAACTTATTATACCAAAATTGTGGTAATTCTCCACACCCCTGGCACCTGTATTTTGCTTCTAATGTCTAGTTTGTCCTCTCTCTAGCTGGGATAAACTACAGAAAACCTCTCTCAGAGGCAACACTTCTCTCTACTGCCTGACTTCTGTCTGTCTCAAGTGGTCCTGTACCACAAATAAAGACTACACTACTAATTTTAGATTGCCTCACAATCACTAGTATACCTCTTTAAAACCTATAACCATTCATTTCTCTTACACACCCATGACAGGATCTTACTGTAGCATTCCAGACTGCCCCTATCTCATTTAAGCCTTATATGTCTTAACTTTTGTCCTTGGCATCCAGACAATTCTTCTATTCTCAGGATGCTTTCTGCTGAACTTCCTGTCTATAAAAATGCGCTCAGGGAGTCTATCACTCTTCCAGTCTATTCCTTCCCCTTCCCAGAGCTTCCCCTTCTCTTACCATACCAAGCAATTATTCTTATTAATTATTCCAGCTAACAGTAATTATCAGCAGCATGCACCCCCAGCTACATTAATAACAGCGATCTCTAGGACACTGAGGAATTGGCTGAAAAGATTCACTTTGCTGCTTGGATTGCAGAGGAAGACAAATTCCTTTTCTTCCCTGTGTGTCTACTTTTTTGTATTATTATTATGATTTTATTTTTTGGGGGGTGGGGGGAGGTTCCTACCACTTTCTTATTTTAAGCAAAAAGAGGTCAGATGAAGAAATAAGGACTTAATCTATAGGCCTTATTGTCTAAGAGGAGTCAGGAATAGAGATGGAATTGTTAGTCTGTGGATTTTGTACATGGTTTCTAACCAGTGTCATGAATTGATTTCATTTTTTTAGCTTCTGATATTTATGGACCAAATACTGAAATTTCTGCTTGGCCTCCAATAACCTGGGGTCTGCCTCAGGGTTAGAACTTTGAATTGTTTTCATCCGTTCCACAGTCACGGCTACCATTCAGCAGCAAATGGAATAAAATTTGGCCATGTTTCATCATCTGTAATATGTCAATATTTTTCATTTCACTGCTGAAAAGCATTGAAGATTTTTAAAGTGATGTCTCTTTGTGCAAAAGAAGATCAAACAAAAGGAAAACAGCAAAATATATCTTAGAAAGAAATGAAAAAATAAAACCCTTCTGCAAAATGAGATGTAAAAAATGTTTTCCATCAAAACTGCTTACCATTTGCCTAAGCTGCAAAGTTTTTAATGACATTCTAGTGAAAATAGAGTGCTCTGGCTAAATTCCTTCAAACCCAATAAAGCAGATGACTGGGAACCATAATGGAATTGATGCTGTCAAGTGCATTTGCTTTTTTAATGCTAACATGTTTTTGGTTATTAAGAAACAAAAAACCTAGTGGTATATGATCAACATAGCTTTTGACAGGGGACTTGGAACCCATCTGGCTTATGGAGCCCCCACTTTTTTTATTAGCTTGAGATTATAAAGTTGTAACACTGTAGTTTAACTTCTGGCTTCTGCAATTGTAAATTGGCAAAGGGCTCACAATAAGGTGTGAGTTTCTGAAAACTAAAACACTCCACTGACCCTGTGTGTGCTACACAGGCCTGCAGCAGATGTACTGGATGGAAGAAATACAGTAGCACTGTTGAAATATTACTGATTGGTTCCAACTGAGTAACTCTAGATATAAACCAGCTTTCAAAAGCAACAGATGAGATAAAAATGTCAGAAAAAAGCATTAAAAGATGATGCCATACATTACTTATGAAGTCATGCAAGTCAAAAGTAAGCGTCCTTCAGCAGTAATGGGTGTACTCCATGAAAATTTGCTCCACAGTTGTCAATATTTGTAGTAACAAAAAACCCCTTCTCAATCTTTACAGATTTCTTAATTACAATAAGCTTTTTAACATAGAGAGAGTTTGCTTTCTCAGTGTGCTTCATTAGTGTAGCTAACCACCACAAAACCTGGTTGTATTGAGAAAGATTGCCCCATTATCAAATAATTAGTACTGCTTCAGCAGGTGCATACACTTACCTTTGTAATTAAATCCTTGTTAAAACACCAAAATCCAGAGAATTTAAATGGTTACCTGATCCCAGAGGAAGTAGCCCAGAAAGTTATTCTATAAGGTAGATGTCATCTGGGAGCAAAGATACTGAGCAGAGCATCTTTTCCTCATGGGATGTTGATGAAGCACATCTGCACACATCATGCAGTGCAATAAAAATTGCAATGACAATACTAGACAAACACCTACTGTACAAGAAGACAGAGAAACCAAGCATGAGCCTGCACAGAATCACATGTTCTGTAATGGAGCTCTCACAGCTTCGTTAGTTTCAGAGTTACAAGCAAAATTAAAGATGATGATCCCAGTTTTCAATAATTCCTTGAAGTATTTGCTAGTTTACTGCAGTCTACAATGTGACTTATTCCTGAATTTAGCTTCTGAAATCTTACCACAGTGCAACAACAATGGGTACATGGCTACACATACAGCTATTTTTGAAGAGCTCAGAATCCTAATAAAATCTGAAAGAATATAATTGAAGTTGCAGTAATCTCAAACAGTCATTAAAAAAATCACATTTCTAATATGTTATAGTTACATGTATATATTCTTGTGTTGTATGTTCTCCATAACTACAGATCAGAGAATGTCTATATTAATAAAATATGCCAGCAAGTGGATTAGACAGACTATTACAATAATTTATCTCTACTCAGTTGGCACTCTCATTGTCCTCACCAGAACTGATCAACCATAATTAGTTACTCCCCTACAGAGGTGTAGCAGTGCTTTTACTATAAAGAACACTGAGCAAGCTCCCGTTGTCCTGGCTACTTGCATTCAGACTCCTAGTATGGATCAGAAACTCTAACCAAACTCTAGTTTCCAAAAAGCCAGAGAGGAAATTAATAAATTGGAATAGATTTGTTATCCCTCTCTCAGAAGAACTCTGCTGACCGAAACAGTAGGGACCAACATGAAAAATCATTTACAAGATCTGTGCATACTCATTGACTTCAATCTGTGTTCAAAGTTGTAGATTCAGTGCTGACAAAAGTACCCTTATATTTTAGATGTGAAACAGCTATAGAACAGCCAGTTTCTGGAACAAAGTTCTTAGATAAATGGAATTAGTCCTGGAAATCAATTTAGACAAAGCTGCAGCAGTGCTGGTATTGGAATTCACCAACTTGCTACCTAATTTGAATAAATGGGAAAAGAGATGACTCCTGAGAGTAGCACTGGCAGCCAAAAGAATTATACTGATGGACTGGAAAAGCAGAGCCATGCCATGTATTGATTTATGGACTATTGCCCTTCTGGATATAGCTAAATGTGAAAGAACTCCCTTTATTCATACTAATAAAATGGACATAAATGCTCTCAGACATAAACTGCTGTTGGAGTTTTACTGTGGATAGCTGGCGTGTGGGATGGTCTTCTTTCACTTGCCCATCACACGTGCTCTGTGGGCTGGTGAAGTTTGAGACACACAGAAAACAACAGAGACTTTTTCTAGAGTTGCTTCATTTGTTTGTTTGGGTCCTTTTATTCCACTCAGAATGTTTTCCTTTGTCTTTTTTGTTTGGGGTTTTTTCTTTCTTCTAAAACCTCTTGGTGTAAATTAGAACTTAAGATAGTCTATTATCACTTAATAGATGTAATTCTGTGATGGTCAAGTTCCAGTTTTGGAGACAAGTGCTTTTTTTTCTGCCTCAGAAATTCTAGACAATACTAAAGGAGCAGGAACACAGCACATTGCTAATTCTGCCCCCTCTGTGACAGGGTTATGACTGTGATCTCCCTGTCCTACCTGCCAAAGCTGGGTTGATACACGTCACACTCAATATGAGAAGACCTCTACAAACCAGCTCTCACTCTCTCAGCCAAACCAGTACTATCCCTCAGGCCTCATTTATCTTTAGAGGACCCTCTGAAGATTTCATGCTCTCTGCAAGTTTGTCTCCATCAAGATAAGTAATATGGGGAGCCCTACTGCATCCTGGCTGCTGCCAGAATTTTTAATGCTGTATTGATTAAACTGCTATGAGTGGGATGAAATTATGTGGTATTAGTTGTGCTGGCAACTGGTTTACCTCTGGGATCCTCATGTTGCTAGTGCTGGTGGAGCTAAGCCAGAATTCGGAACACTGGGAAATTAAAAAAAAAAAAAAAATGAAGCTGTTATGTAGACGTGACCTTGGTAGTTGAAACTTAATGTCACAAGATGAATAGACCTTTTGGAGTCTGGGACACCGCTGTGTGCAGTGACAGGCGCTGGTCTATCTTCCCAGCAGAAAGGAAGGAGCCCTGCCTAGGAAGCCCTGAGTCAGAGCAACACCAAGCACAGCTGAGAGTCAAGAAGAAAACCAAGCTGTTTCCTGCAGCTTTTGAAGAGCCAGTGAAATAAAATGAGAGAATCAGGTCGATTCTGGGATGTGCAGGTAAGTAGCTTTGTCCTGTTGTTATGCTCCTTCCTAAAACATCCCCCCATCCGCTGTGAGAGACAATGGCCCTTTCTCCACCCCTTGACACTGTGCAATGAAACTCCTGCACCCCAGGGACTGAGGTAAAGCGAGTCAACCTGCTCCTGCAGACTGCCTCCAGATCTGGCAAAAGGACTCTGGAGCAGCTCCAGGCTGAGAAAGAAAACTCAGTCCCTGGAAAAAGAAGCAAAGACACTGATCTTGCTGTGACTGTGATGACAAGACCACCTATGAAGTGCTTAAACATTCCTGAGGTGCTTATAGAACTCAGTGTAGTCCATAAATGATTGCCCATTCACTTACTCCTGAAATGGTTTTGTGTTCACTATACATGCAGAGTTTATCACCGTTATCCAGCTGAACCTAAAAAAGAGTTGCTTGTGCCATGATGGACTTGGTAGTGATACAAAAACACATGGCTATCCAGGATTGCTGGACAACATGGCCTTCCACCCTCCCTGAGGTGAAATGGGACCAGTTTGCTTCAGGCAGTCACCCCAGAGCTTAAACAGAAACACTTTTTCTGAGGAGGGCTTCCCCAGGGCTCTCTGCAAAATGCTGGTGACAATTATCAGTGTTCCAGACTAATTAATCTCACTAATGATATGACTTACAATGTGACTACTTCTAAGGCTACAGTACTTGACCTGAGTGAAGACAGAAGGAACATAGCAAGTTTGTTAAAATTAAACTGAGACTAGATTAACCATGTAATTTGTAAATATTGAACAAAGTTTAGGCTTCAGTCACACTGAAGAAAGAAACGCTTTGCATTTTTATAAGTAGAAAAGAAAATGGAGATAATTAGATGATACCAAATACTTCCTACCTTATTACTTATTCTATTGCAACATAATTTCAAAATTTCAAGAAAAATGCACTAACTCTGCTTTATACATCACGAAGAGGGGGAAAGTCCAACATTTTTAATTTCTGTGTTGACAAAACCCACCTCCAAAATATCTAGGACTAGATGGTTCCAGAATTTAGATATTGCAAAACCTGTCATGTCCTAGTCATTGGCTGAAGTTGAGCCTGAATGGCTAATGAAATGACTGAAAATTATTGTCAGCCGAGAGGTCTTCAGTGGCCTGTGACAACTGCACGCTGTGATGTAGAATGGTGGCTGCCATTTTAAGTGTACACACTGCACTCAGGGTAGGACACCAAAAAAGCAAACCACAGCAAACAAGCAAACAAAACCCACACCATTAAAATTTTATTTTGGCTGTAGGAGGGATGGATTGGAGCAGATGAAAGAAAGAGATGGGGTCAGAGAATTGGAGTTAACATCTTCCTTTCATCAAATGTGTGACAGCGTTGTAACAAACACCTCAAGAAATCAGAAGCTGAATATGCTTTGGCAGAATGGTTCACAAGGCATCGTGAGGAGTGTTTACTTTATGAATCTTGTAGTGGTTTAGGTCTGTCTAAGTTGTTTCCCAGGTAAAGGCTGTCCCAGACCATTCCTGGTACTTTGTTTATAATCTGAACTGATAACGCTAAAGTTGAAGAGTTTCAGTGGGGGTGATTGCAGAATGTTTCCATCTATCAGCCCTGATGCCCAAGTAAGCAAAAGATACAGTCGTTTTGCTTCCTGTTCATATTTTGGAGGTAAATACAAAAACTCATCCCCTACATGTCTGAATATGTCTTCTTTTCCTGACATTATGCCTGTGTAGGACTTAACAGTGATGGAGTAGAATCATTACAGTGTCATTGATTCCTTACAGTGTAAGAGCTTTTGGAAGTCAGATTACCTGCAAAGCTATACACTCAGGGTAATCGCCTCTGCCACTTTCTGCATCAGAGCAGTGTTGTGAGATCTTGTTTAAAAAATCTCTTCTCCTTCAAACCTTCTGCAAACAAAACTGTGTTTTCCCCTCCTGTTTGGGGATGGTACGCAGGCAAACCCCACTACAGCCCTGAGCCACTCACACAACAAAAATACCCCTGAAGTGTGAAGCTGCAAATCCAGAGGGAATCCCCTTCCCTGGACAATTCACCTCCTTCAGTCAGAGCTTTGCTGAGCTCTTATTCAGCAGATGGTGTGGAGAGATAGCCTCCGAAACCACAGAGACAAATATTTGATTTGGATGAGTACATTAAAGATTACTCACTTCTCCCCTCAAATTATCTGTGTTTTGCAGAATGGACAAAGAGGATCATCCCCTCTCTAACAAAAGTGATTTCCAGCTGTTGGGGCTGAGTTTTGAGGGTATAGTTCAAGCTGGTAGAGCCTAAGCCCAGTGCCTCTGGAAGGCAAGGTGTCAGTCAACTGGCATTTGCGAGGACAGAGCACAAATGAGAGTGGGTGCTATGAGTGTAGCAGGGTGTCAGCTCTGCCTTCCCTCTCTGGGGAGCCCTGGCCCTTACTCTGGATCTTTAAATGGTCACAGTGCATGCTAAGGAGGGCTGGCAATGCAGGGCCGGTCATTTGGAGAAAAGTCTCAGGGAGGCCCATCACCTACTCTGGGTACTCTGTGCATTTGCATGCACATCTATGTGCCTTCAGACTGGCCTGTCTTTAAGATTTATCTCTGTACTGACAGCTCACAAATGTACTTGTCTGTTTTCCCCGTGGGTCTTTGTACCTGTCTTTCTGGTAAATTATTGTCATTAAATTAAACATATTGACAAAAGCAAGTTATTCTATGTTTTTCTCCTGCCTCTTCCTTCCCCTTTCTGCTGCCCCCCTACTACTGTTCATGCCATAACAAGGCCATTCCCAAAACCTCTCTTTTTTCTGCTAGGCTTTAAGCTTCTCAAAAGCACTTTCTGTCACTCTGTCCAGAAATTATATTACTTTCTTTATGATAACATGTTCTTTTCAATAACCACATCTCTCCTATCTGCCACCCCTTGCTTTGTTTCCTCTCTTCAGCCTGTATGCAGTTCACCTCCTTCAAAACCTACTCAGCTCTTGTTTAGCCCTCTTTTAAACTATTCTATTTCTCCATAGTGCCTGTGAGCACAACAAATCCCAGTTTTTCATGCCTGCCTTCCTCCATGCAGGACTACACTCCTTATTTCTTTTCTTAATGCCTCCCTCTGTGGGAGTTTGTAGCCCTGCAATGTTGTTTCTTCATTCCTATGCCTCTTCTCATGCTCCTGGTCAATGCAGAGGATGCATGTTCCATGTTCAAACTATAACCTGTATCCTTGCATCCGTTTTTCTTGTTTAAGGTTTACAAAACTCACTGATACCAATTCACACTCTGTTTCAACATCATAAAGGAAGGAACGAAAGAAAATATTATGTTAGTCTTTCATGTACACTGCTCCAAATTTGCGTGCTATTACTGATCTTTCAGGCTTCCTTGGGATATAAGATACCTTCATTTTTACCATCTAGTGTTCCCCAGAAGCTGCTAGGAAGAAATAATAGATGGCAAAAATGATGATATTTATCTTTCCTTTTTACTAACGATGCTCTCACCCTTTCTACATGCAGCATTGAATGCAATAGGCAAGCGGTACTACTCTAATAGTATTTAATGTAAGGAATGCTTTGCTCCCAGATATAGGACTCATGAACATTAAGCTGCAAGTGCAACTTCTAATAAACCAACCGTGAATAATATTCCAATATTCCCTTTGTAATCAGAAGGTTTCATCCCTGCCCCATTTGCTTTACAATCATGACAAGCAGTGAAATGTATTCAAGGCAAAAATGAAACTTTTTTTTAGTCAATGCTTTATCACTACTTCAATGATTTTTCAGGGCTTTAGCAGATACAGCACAACTGGATTAACTATGTAGGGAACCTTTCACTCTTAGGTTGTCAGTTCACATCTGAGATCTGAGACAGGTTGGTACTGACCAGAGGTCACCACAGCATTACAATTTTAATAAAGAGCAAGCAAGAGAGGCCTTCAACAGGCATAAAAAAAATTTTTAACTTCCTTAAGCTGCCCACAGCATACACAACTAGACCAACTTTGTTGCCTGCCAAAGTCAAACTGATAGAGAGTTAGACGGTCATCTAGTTGCCAGATGTCTGGCTGTGTAACTTTCTGGCACTAAGCATTATATAGAGACAGATCTATGGATTGGATCAATTAGCATTACACTTACCATCTGACAACTGTTTGGTCGCCTTCGCCCAGTTCCTAGAGGACAGGTGTTCGCATCACAGAAATCACCATCACAATTGGTACGACTAATTGATACGGTTGTTGGCAGTCACAGCAGAGAGGACAAGGGCTGAATTAGCACCGAGACCAAAGCACTGTGTCACCCCTAGAGAAGGTCTTCAGCTCAGGATGTCCAGGGCGTTTGGAGGATGCCTTTCTGCCACTGCATATGTTGTGCGGAGCAGAATCTGTTCTGTTTTTGGATCCAGTAAAATTATCCAGCACTAAATTCATTGAGGTTTCCTGGGGTACAAGGGAAAGAAGGGAGAGGGAGGTGAGTGTTAGATATCTTAAAAAAGACCTTCTCAAATATATTTGTTTTTTCATTTCACCAGTATCTTCTGAGGTTTCTTTTGTCTGGAGAAAAAAAAAAAAGAAAAAGAGATCTTAACAGTATGAGTGTTGTACACAAGTTTGAGGAAAAATGAAAAAGTACACTTGCAGAAATACTCAAGCATTTACAGTAACTCTAGTGCTCCCTCATTTCTTCTGTTTTACACTCCAGACAGTCATGTAAAGAGCTTCACGGATATATTCTCTTGTGGAGCTTGTGGGTATACTTGGTGATTAGACAAATGGGGTTCTGCTTTGGCAAATGTCCATTGCTTTCCCCATCTGATTTACAGAATATGCTATAAAATGCAAAGGAAGGCAATAAACCTCCCATCTGCAGCTGAGATTTCCACTTTGCCAAAGACCCTTTTGCTATCAGCACCTTTAACTATGACTTTCAAAAAAGAGAGAGGTATATTTTTTTTCTCTCTGGAAGATATTTTACTACATTCACTAGCAGCATCATCCCACCCTTATGTGAATTGATTTTGAATGTTAATCTAAGAATGAAAAAGCCAATAATTGTGAAAAATATAAATAGGTCTTTTGGCCATTATTTTATCTAAAAGAGAAGGCAAGAATTTCAGCTTCTTTCATATTATTTTTGCACTCCAGAACAATTCTACCTTTTTATGGTCTATATGTCAACTGCACCTTATTGATTTTTAATACTTTCAGCAGATACAGCATTATTACAGCCAATAATGCAAATACTTGAAGTGAGAAATGCAATTAGAAGACATCAAACACTTTGCAAACAGGGTCATGTGGAAAAAAAATGCTTCAGTACTGGGATTTTCTGGTCTTGGCTTTGTATTCTTCAGAGGTTAGAAAAACCAAGAGGAATTCTACTCTCCTATTTCCAATATTAAAGGATTAAAGAAGAGCAGACATGAGTCAAAGGTATTTATCACAAAAAGCCCATACATAGCAAACACTTTGCTGCAACAGAGAATGTTCATTGACTGTAGCCTTAATTTGAAAGGTATCATTATCATTAATTTTGACAAGTAGCGTCTCCTTAGGGAATCCAAGCCTGAGCCATTCACCCTTTTCCTTCAACTCAGGTAAGTAATCCTTAGCCATGCGAAGAGCCCAAATGTGTTTCCTTTCAGCTGATGAGAAGTCCAAACCAGCAAGATCAAAACAGCTGCTTTCAGATTGATGACTGACTACAGAAAACAATCAGGAAACAACAAACAAAACATAAACCTTTGCAAAAACAAAGAGAAATAATGTGCCCAGGTTGCTGCTAGCAAAATGACTCATTCCGCTCCTTCCCATCAGGCATGCCAGGGCACTTCCACCTCCCACTACGCAGCACCTATGGACCTGAACTGAGACATTTCCTCCCCTGCTCTGTGGCTGTACAAGTGTTACTCATTGGACGTGTCCCAGAAGGCTCACACGGGTACAGAAGTCAGACGCTGATCTTTCCTCCTCCTCCTGCCTTACCTTCTCATACCAAGGGATGAGTTAATTCAGACTCAACAGTGCAATGTCTCATCTTGAATAGTTCCCTGTTGTAGGCATTTTTAATTCGGGCAGCAGAGTGTCCTCATCCCCTTTCAAATTTCATTTGCTTTATTCTAAGAAAAAGCTCTCAATATTCCAGGTTTGTTTTTTTTTTAATCCAGTCGTTGAAACTAAAGGAGATGTTCTTAATCTGTAGAAGGGGGCTAATCACTAAGTTACTCTGAAAAATACTCCATAAATTTATTTGTCATTTTTTCTAGAAATAAAAATGCAGCTGATCTATCAGTTGTGAATTTTCCTGTCTCCCAAATTTTTATTGTATTTTTATTATAGTGCACACTGCAGTTTTTTCATCCAGATAAATTATTCAGATTAGGAGAGAGGAATTGTAAAAATCAGTGATTGCCATATCCCCATAGCCAAGAAAGCTTACTTTACTTTCTATAAATTCAATACTGGGAATCTGTCCCAGCTGCCAGGTATTGCTTATCTGTGGATGCAAGACAAAATGAAATAGTTCAATTTCTGATTGCTGGTACTGGACCAGACACAGCAAGTGCCTTCCTTGGGTCCTGCTTGAAATCTGAATTCCAGGATGCTGATGGCCAAGCATGTCCCAGGCACCCAGGTCTGCCCCACTGATGCTCGTCTTGAAGCTGTGCTGCTGCCTGGGCTTGGCTCTTCCTTTATTTCACTAATTTTCATCCCTCACCCAGACACAGCAAGGTGCATCTGTCTTCTGAACTGTAAGGGAGTGGGCAGCAAGGGGATTTCCTCCAGCTCCTTCTTGCTCTGAAAGACTGAATGCTCCTCCTGTGGTGATTTCCTGGTTGACATCCCAGAACTGCTAGACAGTCGTATAACCAGGCATCACAGAGCTAATAAAAACACTTTTTTCTATGGATACCTATGGGGAGAAACTTCTTACCCCCCAGGCAAAGTTCTGATGAGTGAGAGCACCCTCTGCTGGGATCTGTCTCTTGTCCTTGTCTTCACAGAACAGTGCCTTTTTCCTTTCTAACATATACAGTATTTATAGAAAAATACTCCTTGTCACTATTTCTTAAAGCAATCAATTATTTATCCCCAAACTTTTTTCCCCTAGTCTCTGTTGCATTTCATATGATGATAAGATACCTGTCGTCAGTGACAGCTTCTTGCTGTGAGAAAAGAAAATAAAGTTGAATGAGGGACAGATTGGCCTCCAGAAAACAGAACTCTGCCTCTGAAGAGAACAAAAATACCTCACCTATTTGCCATATCCTTTCTTCTCTGGTGATACAACCTTTCATCCACATGTTCTTGGTTCCTGAAGAATCTCAGCCTTTACCATGACCAAGGGACAAATCATGTCCTCCTTATTCATGTCACCACTTGCAACTCATATGAGATGTTAATTCTCTACCTCTCTTGACATTTTAAGCCCCTGTGCTACCTTACTGTTGTTATTTTGTTTGGACTGACTTCTCCATATGCCCCAGGTTTACAAAACACTGTTGAACATTTGTACCTCTCCAGAGCCTCCTTCTTTCAAAAATCCTCCTTCCCAGTGATATAAGGCATATAAATGCAATGTTTAACTGGGTCAACAAATTGCAAATTTATTCAGTGATGCTGACAGAGAGAAAATGACAAATGACATGAGTAAGTCCTGACTAATTTCCAGTCAAATCAATGTTATTGAACATGTCTGGAGAACAGTGTCATTTATACCCCTTTTTTATTCTTTACAATTGTGGACAGCTGGTAGAGGTATTACATGTGTAGGTCACGCTCACAAACCATGTGAGCATGTCTGCTCCTCCCTGCCTGGTCCTGAGTCTGAAGTTGTCCACTTTGTGGAAAAAGGGTGTGTTCCATATTCAGGCCAGAAGGCATGGTATGTTCCACAAAATTCTCATCCAGAAGCAATCAAGAATCTACCCCAAAGTAAATATACATTGTGTGAAGTCCCCTCCATGCCTTGGCAATATTCTGGATCTGTGCTGCCAGGACTAAGAAACAACTGCAGGGAGTATGGGTAGCACATAGGCTCTGGGTTTATTGGCAGAAATGCCTGACCTCTGGCAGATCTCTTGAGATATCCTGGTTCCCAGATCCCAACTGCTTTTCTTGTTCCAAGAGGAACAGAGGCGGGCAAGAGATAAACATACACTTAATGTCTTCCTGATGGAACTGTCTGTAGAAAATTCCTTGAGGGAGTTTCCTGTCCTTTTTTGCTAGTTGTTGTGAGCAGGGAATTAATTGACCCATTGGTGGAGTTATTAGAAATTTTTTCATCCAGAAAACTTAAATGAATACAGTAAAGCTATTTATGGGATGTCCTACCATCTTAAAATAATATTGAAAATAAAAGAGTTAATAAAATAACAATGAGCCAGAAAGGGAATGAAATTGAACCAACAGCATTGTTTATGAACAGCAATGGGTCTCAGACAAGGCTGAAACTTTTCTCTCAAGGTGTATTAGTTTTCTTCCATTTAATGCTTTTTCCAATACTAAGGGAAAAAAATTGCAAGCCTTCTCCTGACACATCTGAGTCCAGCATATGCCCCAATACCGGCCTGTGCAGATAGATTGTAGGAGAGCTGTAACCATTGTACTTTTGTAACAGGAATTCTGCCTTGCTCCCCCAGCACAGATGCAAACACATCAGATATTAAACCTGTGAGGATAATGCTGATGCCCTGCATTGCAGGCTTCCTTTGATGGCTCCAGGGGATATAGAAGTATTTGGTCGTTTCCTCTCCAGAGGCATCTGGTTTAGTCAGGTGGTTCACAGTGCACATGGTCACATTTACTGTTTGGTTCATTCTCCATTGTGCTTCTTCCCCCTCCCCAACATTTTATCTGTCCTGGCCTTTCCAAGGACATTTACACAGAACTGAAATACTTGTTTATTTCTGGCATTTCCATCTGGTGTTAAGAGGATGAGAAGCAGGCTCATGTCACTGACACTCCCTGACCGCCAGAAGGACTTACAACATCTCACAGATCTGGGGTTTTATGTGTCTCCCCACCTCTAATGTGTTATCAAACACAAGTGACATGAGATCCTGTGCAAGTCCTGGTAAATATTCCCTTGTAAAGGCATAATTTCTTTCACCAAGGCCCAGCATTTTGCAAATCGCATACATCCATTGTCACAACACATTCTGCAGACCCTAGAACGTTATAAATGAAAAATAAAGCTGCGCTAGATACTAAGAGATGTTTTAGTTCTCAGAAAAGCCCTATTTCTTAAGTGGCTGAGCTGAACAGAGCCACAGGTAGGTTATAATTTTAGATTGTCTGAATGCTATTTTTTTTAATTTATATCTGATGGTCTTTCTGTTACCTGCTTCACAGAATCAAAAAATCACCAAATTGTTGGGGTTGGAAAGGATCTCTGGAGAGCATCTTGTTCAAATCCCTGCCAAGGCAGGGTCACTTAGAGCAGGTTACACGGGAATGTATCCAGGTGAGTTTTGAATGTCTGGAGAGAGGGAGAGTCCACAACTTTTCTGGGCAGCCTGCTCCAGTGCTTTGCCAGCCTTAACTTAAAGAAATTCTAACTCATTTTGAGGTGAAACTTTGTGCATTTTAGTTTATGGCTGCTGCTTCTCATCCTGTTACTGGGCACCACCTAAAGGAGTCTGGCACCATTGTCTTAACACTCACTTTGAGATATTTATAAGCATTAATGAGAACTCCTCTCAGTCTTCTCTTCTCTAGACTAAACAGACCCGGCTTCGTCCCATAAGAGAGATGCTCCAGGCCTCTGATCCTCTTTGCGGCCTCTGCTTGACCTAATCCCGCAGCTCCTTGTCTTTGTTACTGTATAACAGATAAATCTCTGTTTCACATCCTATTCAAAATAATCTGAGGTACTCCTGCATTGGTTCTTCTTCCGCCTTCAGGAGTGCCAGGTAATGGCTGAAAGACCTTCATAGTCCCAGTTTAGGCCCAAACTTCATTGAAGCCTTGATAACAACCAGATGTTACCTGTGCAGGCCCCAAGTACTTTCTCCAATGACTACACTTACAGGAGTCTTTAGCTGTGATGGTAGAGGTGTTGGCCAGATGCTTTAATTCCAACACAAATTCTTTCCTACCTTACTTGTAAAACACTGTTTTATCAAAGAATGTTTTGGAGATGTACTGGACATATGCTGGAGATCAATTCTGTAGCATTGAACAGCTGTTTCTCCAGCCTGCATGGGAGACACCAAGTTTTAATTCTCAGGTAGGTCAGAAGTGGGTTGCAAGCAGCATCTGGAGGTCAGAACATTCATAGCCTTCCTCTCTAGGACCACACCATAGTTTTCATGTTTAAATCAAGGACTCCTCCACATGTGAGGACTTCCCATCCATACAGAGCTTCATCTCACATACGTTTGTTTCATGTGGCAAGACATCCTTGGCAGCTGGTCTGAATTTACTAGAAAATCTCTGTTGTATTGTCTCTGAAAAGACCATGAAAATGCATTTTTTCATTAAGATTTTACTATATTAGGATATCTTCAAAATTTTCTTCTCAAGATAAGTACTTGTACAAAATAAATTACATGTATTGCCTATAATTTTCTATAAACCAATAACTGATGTCCAGGGGGAAAGAAAACACAAAATAAAACTTAGCAGAGTTGGCAGAATCAAGAACACACAGAGTGCCTCCTCTGCGTTACTTAAAGGAGTATTTTGTTCAACACTTAGGGCTCGGGACGTTCATATCTAGATGAATACGGCTATGTATGGTCTGTGTTTCAGTAGACACCCTCAGATCCTACAGAAGATGGCTGTTGGGGCTTAGATTTGGGGTTGTTTGTTTGTTTTCTTTCTTTCCTTATAGAATTTTCCCCCATAAAGTCACTAGGAGACTAATTACTGGGTGCTTATGGGTGCTTGACCAGAGCCAAAGAAATGGCCAAAGAAAAGTGCAGCACTGGGCTACACGCTTTTGTGGTCTCTGAGAGTTTTTCTCTCCAAAGGAAAAAAAAAAAAAAAGAGATACCTCGAGGTTTTGGGCAGGTAAAGGATGGGGGTAAGGGCAGCTTTGCTCTTGCTCTTGGCATCAGAGAGAGAAGGGTCAGGCTGCTCTTGCTGCGGGACGTTTTCACTGCCATCACCAGGTCTGTTCCTGAGGAGATCTACCATCATTTCCTCATGTGCCCAGGAACTCTGAGCTCTCCTTCTGCCCTGCTGGAGCTGGGCTGGCTCTGTCCCATGCTGCTTTTCTTTGGCACTGCTTTGGATACGCTGCATCCCCGCACTGCCCGGCTCTGCCAGGACATCCCTGCCCTGCCAGCTACCACCGTGGAGCTTTGGTACATCCCATCCACCAGCCTGGGATTCTCCACCGTTCCAGCTTGGTGCCCTCGGAGCCCTGCACCGAGACCAGACTGCCCTGGGCTTTGTGAAACAAAAGCCCCTCGAGGTTCCTGGTTTTGTTTATCATTAATGCTGTAGTTGTTGTTGTTTGTTTGCCTTGTAGTACGTACCAGTAAAGAGCTGTTATTCCTATCCCCATGTCCTTGCCTGAGAGCCGACTTAATATCAAAGTTTTAATGATTTGGAGGGAAGGGGGTTGAATTCTCCATTCCAAAGGGAGGTCCTACCCTCCCTAGCAGACACCTGTCTTTTCTAACTGAGACAATGGCTTACAAGGTCCAGCACACCCAGAAATACTGAGAATGTTTAGAGTTAATACAGAAACGTTAAATGATCCTTTGTCTGAAGCCAGGCTGAGGAAGAGAATGTTGGTTGGTGATAAGCATGCAAGAATATCAGTCCTGGTGGCAAATCACTTCTACCGGTGAGTCACTGTGGCTGGGGCTTGTTCCTTCCTGGGGGCATGTCCTTTCTGCCCTTTCTCAGACAAATCTGAAGCAGACTTAAGCTTCACTCCTTACAATATTTTCTTCCATTTGCTCAAAAGGTACTATTTTCCACAAACTTTCTGGCAACAAAGAATTCCTCAGAATAGCAGAGGGAAATGTAAGAGAAAAATGAGCCGGTAAGGTTACATCAGCTCTTAAATTCTTCCAAAATTGAATACACAAAACAATAGTGAGTTAGTTGCCAAGCCAGGGTTCAGATTGACTGTAAATAAAAGGGAATCTATGCTGAAAAGGGATACATTGGGGATATGTGGCATTTTTGGGTTGAAATATTAGACTACTGCACAGTAGTGCTGTACAGTAATAACATTTACCCTTTCTCTTTACATTTCCTTCTACTAATGGAATATAGCATATACAAATTTTTGTAGGAGAAAGTGTAAAGTGGCATCTCCCTTTGGCTGAGAAAAATCTCAGCTAAGTTAAAGACATCACAGTTTGATCACTGATTTAATCATTTAACAGTAGACCTTTGCACGTGAAGATGATTGTATAGGAAGTAAAGAAAGGTGTCAGTGGCTTGAGGCTACTGAATAAGTAGAACCACTAGTTGCATTATTAAAAGAAGTTGTGCCTCTAATTTTTTCCTGCGGCATGTAAAACCAAAAGATAACTCTCAAATGTCAAAATGCCAGTGTTAGTAAATGTAGTGCAGGAGACAAAATTCCCAGTGCTACTACAGGTAAAACAAATTTTAAGGAGGATTCTAGCACTTTTGTAATGATGGAATACAACCTTAGGCAATATAAATTCATAATCTCTCAGGACAAATGGCCTTTAAAAATGCAACGGATTACCCAATTCACTGCTGAAAGAGGATTTGCTCTGGCATCCTTACAATGCCTGTAATACATACTACAGAACTTCCCATTAACATGATACCGGTATTATCTTTGAATTTTTCATCCAAACCTGATAGACTGACAATAAAGTCATGATAATAATAACCTCTGCATTAGCCTGGATGTCCCATAAGCTTTCATTCCTCCTGCTTCCTCCTTCTCCCACAGCCTTTCCAGGTAGAGGGTTTAGGCAAGCCAGGCAGAGCAGAGCAACTAGGGAGCTGCCTTGGTCAGGTGCACAGGAATTTTTCCTTTGTTACTCAGTTACTGTTACTGAACAGTGTGTCTGGCTCTGCATTCTCCTTCCTCTGGTGACTGTGTCCCTCCTGAGGGGGTTCATGATGACAGTATGGAAGAGGGGAGGAGAACAGAGCTGATGTATGGGTCAGAAGTCACAGAACCACAGAATGTGCCAATCTGGAAGGCACCCATGAGGACCGTTGATTCTAGCTCCTGGCCCTGCACAGCATTATCCCTACACCATGTTCCTGAGAGCACTCTCCAAACACTACTTGAACTCCGTCAGGCTTGGTGCTGTGACCACTTCTCTGTGGGGGGCCTGTTCCAGTGTCCAAGCACTCTCTGGGTGAAAAACCTTTCCCTAATATTCAATGTAAACCTCCCCTGACACAACTTCAGGCCCTTCCCTTGGGTCCTGTGAGTGGGCACTGCAGGGGAGAGATCAGTGTTTGCCCCTCCTCTTCCTCTCACAAGGATATTGTAGATTCCAATGGGGTCTCCCCTCAGTCTCATCTGCTGGAGCAGCAGATCCCACGCCATTTCAGGCTTGACTAGGAGTTGATCATTCTCACAATCATGGTCCTCCAGCTCAGGGCACTGAGGCCCCCTTGGTCTGTCATCTGTGTTGAAGACAGAGGCAAAGAATGCATTAAACACCTCTGCCTTGTCCATGTTCCTGGTTCTGATGTGACCAACCTTATCCTGTAGCAGGCTGATGGTATTTTTACACTGCCTATGCCAATAATTTATTTGAAAAACTTCTATTGTACCCCACATTTCTAGCCAGCCTCAACTCCAGTTGAGCTCTGACCATATGAATTTTCTCCCTACAGTGGTGAACAGAATCCTCTTCCCATGTCACTTGATCTTGCTTCCACTGGGCATTTACTTTCATTTTTAGCCTTATTTCCAAGAGAAGAATCCTGTTCAGCCAAGTTGGCCTTTTGCTTCACCTGCTTGACTTCTGACATTTGAGAATTGCCTTCTCCTGGGCCTTTAGGAGGTGATGTTTAAAAAGTGACCATCACTGATGGACCCCAGCATCTGCAATAACATTTTCCCATAAGACCTTACTTACTAATTCCCTGAGCAGCCTGACATCTGCTCTCCTTATTTGTGGAGCTGAGGTTTTGGTGTCACTTTACCTGTTGTCCAACAGAGATTTTAAACTTGATCGCTTTGTGGTCGCTGTGGCCAACACGGCTGCCAATCTCCACTTCACTCATGAGATCCACACTGTTGGCAAGAAACAGATCAAGGAGGGCATCTTGCCGAGTCAGGTCCATTAGCGCCTGCTCCATAAAGTTGTCATCCAGGTTTTTTAGGAACCTTTGGGCCTGGGTTGTACCAGCTGTGTGATGCTCCCAGTTAATTCTGGCAAGCTGAAGTCCTCCACAAGTTGAAGGGCAGTTGACATGAAAGTGTACCTTAGTTCCTCAAAGTTCCGTTTGTCAGTACCATGGCCTTGGCTCAGAGGCCCATAGCAGACTCCCACAATCATATCTACATTACTTATTTGTCCCTTGATTCTTACCCAGAGGCTCTAAACTGTGCCATTGTCAGCTGTGAGCTCCACACTTTCCATCCCTTCCATTAAATACAATGCCACCTCCACCCCTCCGTCTGCTCCTACCTCCTCCAACCACGGGATTCACCCCAGCAGGTTTCACTTGTGCCAATTATGTCAGTTCTCTGGGACAGGGCCAAAACCTCCAGTGCCTCTTGTTCGCTCCTCATGGTGGGTCATTAAAGTAGAAATTCAGGTGTGGTACGGTGTAGCTAGCCAACAACCTTGTGAAGCAGGTTAAGGGATACCATAAGTGCTTGTTTCCTCAAGTTTTGTCTCACCATCCCATCACTTATCACTGTTTTATTCCTTTCCCCCTTCCAAGCTAATTTAAAGTTCTGTCAAGAAGCCCCACTAACTCCTGTGCCAGAGCTCTTTTTTCCCTCTGAATGTGTCCCGTCAGGTATCAACAGACCAGATGTTGAGTAGATCCTTCCATGGTCAACAAACCCAAAACTTTTCCACTGACACCAACCTTGGAGCCAGCATTGGCCTGATAGATCTGCTTACTCGTATCAGTTATTGTTACTGGAAGACTCAAGGAAATCACTACCTGTGCTCCTGATCCTTCTACCAATCAGGGAAAGGGATTGTTTCTGCAGTGGGTTTTCATGCTAGTCCCTAGATGATCTGGTCTTGCCTCTCCAAATTTTTTTGCTCTATCTTGAGCTGTAGCAGGCCGACATATTATCCCAAACTGAAATATTTCTCCTACTTACATTCATTTTAGCAAGCAAAGTTGGATTTTTTTTTTTAAGTGAAACAAATGACAAAGCTTAAAGTAGCCTGCTTAATTGTGAGTAAAAGGCATTGCCACTGGACGGATGGCTGACAGCCTGTGTGAAATAGGTTTAATGGTTCTGCTTCAGTTATAAAAGACAAATGTTCACCTCATGACACCACTCAAGCGCACAGCACAAATTAGTATTATCTTCGTAAATACCACCATTATTTTTCATTATTAAATTTACTTTTTTTTTTTGTCTTTTCTAAAAAGTGAGAAAGATGTGATGAAACCCAAACATGGGGGTTTTTTGTGGGTTTTTTTTTTTTGTGTCTTTTACTAGAAGGACAATTTACCCAAATGAAACCTTACTGCATCTGGTCTAAGAATGCTTATGCCAAAAATATGATGAGACTTATGTAACAGCCATGATGTTAAGTCTTCAAAAAACAGTTATAAAGAAACAGATTCTTAATTGAAAGCAGGCTGCTAATAACAGTGCTCTTTCAAATAAATGTTTGCTATCAAACTAAATGCTAAAATAATGATTTTTCTGTGCACACAGTTTATAAATGTGATAGGTTTACTCATTTAATGGTACGTCTGCATTTCAGTAGTGATGAATTCATATTTCACCTTGTATCATTTTGTAAGAGATGCGGTCACTGTGCACTGGTTTCAAAGAGTTAAGATTAAAAATAAAGCAGGAAAAGCAGTTTAGGTTGTGTTCAGCCTACACAGAGCAATATGAAATAAAATCCTAATATGCTCCTCTATATTTTACCTTCACTCTTCTGCCTGGAACAATTTAACCAGATGCTCTACTGATTACCTTTACCACTGTATAATGAATTTTACTCTGCTATATATAGTGGACATTCAAGACTTAGTAAATCTTCAGAGAAAAGTCCAGGTCAATGTCTGTGCAGTGCAGATTGAAGGTCCTTTACCTGGAGTTCTGATTAGCTTTCCTCAGATGCTTATTCACTTCTGTGAGGTTTGGACTTTAATGCCATAACTGTAAAGCACAGCTTAGCTTGCTTGTGCAGAGCCAGCTGTCTCCTGAGGTTTCTCCTGCAACTGCTGGAAACCAATTTACCTCCATCACTCCAGCTCCTCAGCTCAAACTGGCAAACTGACTGGTTCACATCATAGGGTGGCTTTTTTTTCTTTTCCTTTTTTTTTTTTTTTTAATACAGCTTGTTCATGAGAATAAAATATTAAGTGCTCTAGGCCCACTTTGTGTGTGTGAGTGGGTAGTTTTTTTTTTTCTTTATGTGCTCCCATAATGTACAGGAAACAAAGAATTCTGACTTTGACCAGCAAAGACATGCAAATTCAGGGAACTTCAAACCCTTCCCCTACAATGCACCTCAGGAAGGAGCAAGCCAAAGTCATTTAGGAAAAATCACACAGGGGAAGGGGCCCTGAATTTTTTAAGAACTGTCGCCAGTTATCTTTTACCAGTCATGCTCACCTTATTCCCTAATCACTGATTAGCAAGCACCAATGTACAGAAGCTGATCATGGAGACAGCGCACACAGTGAAAAACTTTTGGACTAAATTTGCTATCTTTGTATAAAAATATTCACCAATCCACCTGTGCTAAAATCACATATTTGAACATTTTTCCCACTTATTTTTTCCCACTTTATTTTCCCACCAGAGGAAGTACCAGCAATGAAAGGTTAAAATTTCAACATGTCTCTACCCACCTTGTTTCCTTGTGCAAGCTCTGGCTTGATGGCTCATTTCAGCAATGTGTGGGGTCGGAATCTGAACTGGCATAGACAATTTGGGGAGGAAAAGATTAGTACAGATATAAAAAAAGAGCGAATATGATAATTCAACATGACAAAAATGGGCATGAAGTTGCACTGCTCCAACTTTGAAACATTTGACACAAATGTTAAAAGGAGATATTTCCATGGTATCTGCATTTAGGAGAATTATCTCCACGAATATTTCCATCCCTATTTAGTATATTTTTCATAGCAGAATGACATTATTCCCCTTGGGCCCTCAGTTTTTAATGTGGCACCGAAGGCAGAGGCAGAAGACTAAGAATCCCCTTAACAGAAGTAACTTTACAAAGAGATGGCAAGGAGCAAATCATCACCAACAAGCATGTAGGTGAAACATGATATATTTCAATACCTTTTTTTTTATTATTTAGTAATGCAACGTATTTTTAAAAGAATTTCTCTATTGAGTCTGTCAAACAGTCTTAGAAAATTAAAATCTTAATCCAAGAAAAATCAGTTCATAGGAGCAGAGAACTAGAAAGTATGTCTTTGGTCACTAACCCTTATCCCCTGCAATAACTATAATCAATCATTGTCATGAAGTTCCATTTCATAAATTGACCAGGTTCCCTATTAAAAGAAATTAGATATGGTTTATAACTTTGGACAGGAGACTGTTGTAGAAAGACAAGTCTTTAATAGTAAGAATCTGCTTCTAATATTCAGCCTAAATTTATTCACTCTATATATACATATGTGTGTGTGCGCGTGTTTTCATATTTCCAACAACGTCATCCTTTAGGTGTAACACCTATTTTTTCTTGCCTGGTGTTTACCTCCTTGACATTTTTACAGGGAACAATTAGCTCTCTTTTCAGGCTGTGTTTTACTTAACTGCATGGGTCACATTCTCATGTGGCCCCTTAGCCAGATGAGTTCTTTTTTCCCTTCATGCCTTGTAGCTTTTCTGTGCCCCTCTCTCAGAGCCAGGTCCTGGACACCCAAAGCTGCTCACTCAGCATGGAAGACAGCCCCTGTAGTGCTGCTGACACTGCTGTGCCTCTGTGGGAACTACCATCCATGTAGGGACTGTGGCTACCATCTCCATCTCTCTGCCAACTTAGAGCCACAGCAGGACCAACAAGAACTTCTTAGTCTTTCCAATGCCATTTCTAGCTGAGAAGCGAATGTTTGTGCAATGTTGACCTCCAAGTACACAGTTCTGACCTTTGGTTCTGGTTCAGTTCTTCTAGCTCTTTCTTCATTTACGATGTCTCACAGATTTTTGTGACCAGGAATTTTAATTTTTTTTTAGTGCAGTCCTACTTTTTGCACCACAGTTTCAAAATGAAGCTCACAAATAAAGGCTAGGTCCTAGTAACCTTGTAAGCCCACATCCTGGCAACAAGTAACCTCATTCCAGGACTGAATCTCCCTTTTCAACACAATCAGTTGACATCTCCCTTCAGTTAGTTTCTTATCCACGTTATACTTTTTGAACTAATTCCCATCTTCTTCAGCTTAACTAATAATTTCCCATGTGGCACCTTATTACCTACTTTTCACAAGTCCACAGAGATGAGACCTACTGCATTTCTTTAGTCAAGAAAATCTGTTATCTCAGAGAAGAAAGCTATCCAGTTACTCTGCCACAATCAGCCTTTGGCAAACTCATCTTGCAGCCTGTCCCGTCTTTCATTTACCTCAGTGCCTTTCTCCTCGAGGATTGCGTACTGTTGAGATTATATTTAAATAGGGCATGTGTTACTGCAAGCACTTTCTCCCCTTTCTTAAAGTGGGAGTTACAAGCACTATATTTTTCCTTTCTTCTATTATAAGGCATATGAGGGTGTGAGCTAATACTTTCTTTGACAGATGGTGTGGGCAAGGAGTGCACTGATGACTACCCCCTCTCAGCTGATGGACAGTAACATCTTAGCAGGAACGAGTTTACCTATTGCAATTTTCTTAAAGTAGCCCTGGGAGGTCCCTTAAAACATAAGACCAGTGTAAATACCCACTGGACAGACAAGCTGAGAGCAAACCAGGGAATACCTTCTGGAAAGCCTAGAAAGAGAGCTTCATCTGAAGTTTGTGGGCTAGTAATAAAGCCAAGCCCTCAGAAGGGGTAAGTTTGACCTTATAGTGTCACGATGAATATATTTGAGGCAGTGTGGAAACACCACCTGCTCACACAAAGAAATTCAAAGCCAGTCTGTCCTAAATCATGCCACTGTGTTTGGTTATTGCATATATATCCCCCAGCACAGCATGATCTTATGTATTATATATATTGCAATTAGACAAAATGGTGTGACTTAGGAATGAAGTGGCTGGCAGCCTTAATTGCTGTTTTCATTTGTTAGGAAAGTGTAACTTGAACACCGAGGGTAACTTTAATTCTAGCAACAGCTGAAAGGAGAGAAAGTAGAAGGGAACAAGGTGCCTCCTCATTAATGCCCATTGGAGACTTTCAGGCCTCCCTGTGGAAGGTTCACTGGTTGGAAAGGACTTTGTTGGGGAGAACCCAGGCTGCTGGCAGGACCCACATTCCCATGCTCCTCCTTGTACCAATCAGCTCAATGGAGAGGTTACTGCAAGCAAAACCAAATCAAACACTGGGCTTGGAAGACTCCTGTCCCAGAGCCTTGACTGGGAAGGGCACCAAATGATGATGCACATGCCTGAAACCCAAAGACTTCTGTGACAGCTGCATCCATGTGAGGAAAAAAAAAAAAAAAAAAAAAAGGTGCAAATTATAGGCAACGGCAGCAAGGAGTCAAAGAAAAAGGATGCAAAAGAGAGGTTTTGTTAAACTTAGGAAAGACATACATCATCTTCCCTGTGCATCAAGAATGGACTCAAACAGGCATGTGGCTGTTGTGTTACAATTGGCTCTGGAGGAACACAGATATGGAATATTTTGTTCCTTAAGGGTAGCAGATAAGTAACTGCAAAAGCCTTTGAGCTTGTCTCGGTCCTTGAACTAGCTGAAATTTGCTTGTCTAAGGATGGAGTTGAGGCCCTGGGACATAGCCCCTTCCTTATCTGGTAACCGGTACTGAAACTTCATTTTCCCACAGAGCGCCTCACAGTGAGCATGCTTCTAAAAGCTCTGCAAAAAATGTAAACAAAGCAGAAAAAAATCAAGTCTGTAGTGAGCATTGTCCCTGCAGAAATTATGCCCATGCAGTGATTAAACTCTTCATTAATTTGAGCTCATTTAACTTTGTGGCATATATTTCTTCTTACAGGGCAGCTTTGGTAAACCTGTAGCAATGTCACAGCACATGCACATTAGACATTAGCAGCAACTGACTGGATGTTGCCATTTAACAAAGAGGAGAATAAGCTTCAGATTTAAAAAATATATTTAATGGGATTAGAAATAACTACAGATACTCTTTGTGATTTTTACGATAGCACACTGTGTCAAGAGTTTGGTAATTTATAAAACTTCTTGATAGAAATATATGAATATACCAGTCAAAGTAATAATTAATTCCCTTGAGAAAATGCTCATTAAAAAAAAACTGTAACAAAAAAAGAAAATTCTAAGAAGCTAGATGATCACAATGTAAGCTAGCTGCCAATTAAGCCTTCATGGGGTTGGGAAAGGAAAATGAAGGCAACAATATATCTTTCTGACTGGGGATTTGATCTTCCAGATAACCTCTGAATTGCAGTATTTCACTTACTCAAAGCTCTGCTGAAATACATCCTACCTGATTATGCCATAATACCATACATTTATCCTCACATGTAAGGAATTATTCCATTACTCATAAATGCAGTTAGTTATGAATGGTAGACAATAGTGAGTCTGTAAGGAAATACAGATTTTCATTTTTTTTTAATGCTATCCTACATCCCAAGAATGCCATTTTTTTCTGAAAAGACAAGAATACCTACACTTGGGGTATTTTCTGCAATACTTTGTCTATGTATCATTAAACATTTGTAGGACTGGAAAAGAGGGTGCATTAACTGAAGACCTGTGTTGAGCATGGCAAGATTATAATAAAAGACTAAACTAAATAGTTCGATGAGGCATTTCAAAGCATTCACTGCTATCCACTGTGAATGGCCAAACACCAACAGCTCTGCCTGCAAAGAGCAGGGATCTTCATGACACTGCCCAGAAAGGCCTGGGTCCTCAATGGTGTGTGGGTCCAGCATCCATATCCACCACTACAATTTGTACTGCTGCAAAGTAAAGGGAAAATTCCATTAAATGAGGAGGCTTTTGCTAAAAAAAGGTGTGTTGGGAGAATTTCTATAAAGTCCACATGGTTCATATTTTCTGTATATTTGTAAAAAATTAGATCAAATCGTATTTTTTTTTAGAGAAAGTGAAATTTTTACAAATGCTTTCCAGACATAGGCTAATATAACTTAAAAGCTTTCCTACAATGGAATCCAATTTTGCAACCTTCACTCACATTGAATAATTGAACACATGTGTTCCCCTGATGTCTAATGGCTGTGACTCATGAGCCCTGGTGAATCACCTTGGGGTAAGGAAGGTTACCCCCAGGTGCCCTGCCCCTCTCCCTGCCTGGAGGAAACCTCAGAAGCAGCAAAATGCCTGTGTTTACCCTCCCGCAGATGATGCAGTTCATTGTCCAATTTACTCGTTTAAAGTGCTGTTGATTGAAATTTACCTTAATCTGCTGGGATGCGACTTGTGATTTAGTGGAGACGAGTAAGGGGCTGGCGAGGTGGCAGAGCAGAGCTTCTGCCATCACTTAGTCCAGTGCAAATTGAAGTCAAGACAGGCAGGGTGATATCTCACTGGCCTGGGCACCCCAAAAACCAGTGGCCCTTGGCTATTAGATATGTGCATATGAAAATGCACAAAAGCAATCACTGCAAATATCCTGCCATACTCTGGACACTTTCATACCACAGAGCAGAAACCTACAGGTTAAGCCAGCCAAGTGCAGAGGAAAGCCATTTTTTTACCCATTTGTTTTTAACTGTGCTACCTTTCTTTGAAATCATCTGGATATTGCTGAAGACAAAACTTTACTTAGCTTGTACAGATGATTTCAAGGCCACAACAGCACCTTTCCCAGAGGCTCTGAAATCTGTGGAAGCCCCTAAGGTGCAGTGGTCCACACCCTGTCCTACTGCCTCGTGCACAAGAGAGGCACAGGGATGTTCCAAAGTGTGCTGACTTTGGGCATGTTGAAGTTGGATGGAAGATTCTAATTACTAGGTGTCAGGAACTGAGGTTTTACTTATGTGTGGGATGACTTTGCCATTGTTTTGGTAGCCACATAGGAATTGACAACATTTTGTTCCTCATATTTATTTACCTTTTATATGGAATTATTCTCCCCTTTCAAGAGTAGAGCACAATTTATGACAATGAGAGCTGAGTATGTTACACAGTAATAAAGGTAAGCACTAACAGAATAAAGCTGTCTAAGGGGTGCTATAAATGTATCTCATTAATTTGTATGCAAAATATATTTTGGACTCTGCTCAGAGCTTTGCAGGTGAAGGCTGTGTGGGAGCCAGAAATTATGCTTCCTGGGTCCCTGAAGCAGCCTTGGCCTGATCCTGGACTGAGTCTGAGACGAAACATCAGTATAACCATTGGAGAGCCCAGTGGCTCCCCTTTATACCACAGATGGCAGCTGGTGCCCAGGAAGTATTGCTGACTGGAAGGAGAAGAAGGGAGAACTACAAGTTCCAGCCATACTATTAAATCTCAACAGAATAAATAGGCTCCCCCTTACCAGGTGATCCCCTTGGTTTCTTGCTCACTTGCTCATGGCTCAAATGCCGTTGAGTTGCAGCCACCCCTGGAGGGCGCCTGATGCAGCACACCTGGGCGTTGGGGTTCAACACCACTGAGGACAAGGAGACTTTTTGTTAGTTACTACTTGGATTAAGGTCACTGATGCAATACTCCAGTTAATGTCTGGCACTAGTTAGCTGTATACCTGTATTTTAAAAAATCCTTTTACATTAAACCCCCTTAAGCTGACCTAAATATTAGTGACCCCCATTTCTCCTCTGTGGATCTTGGATTGACTCAGAGTCCGAAGTGTTAATGACTGCTTCAGAGTATCTCAGTTACATCTATTAGTGGTATACCCACAACATCAGTGCTTACATTGTGCTTGAAATTGCATGTGTGGGCACTGTGTAGAGGTGAAGCTGGCAGAGATAAGATCCTTCTGCTACTGTTGTCTTCTTCCCCTGCAAAAAAAAGAGCAAAGCTGTCTTTTTCCCAAGCTAAAAAAAAAGAAAAGGTGAAAAGTTAATCCTTGTTTATCTTGTGGAACTGCTAATTTTACTGTGGATAGAAACTACACTCCCCCCCCCCCATACACACACGTGCACAGTTTGGTCTCAGTCCCACAGAGGAGCTACAGCTAAGCAGCTACACAGAGTCACTTGAAAGCCAGCTGAAAGTACCCATTGAATTTGTTGAGGATTCCCCAGAGGACACCTTAGCTGTTCTGCTCTTACAGCTCAAGGAGAATTGGTCGTTCCACTGCTACAGTGTCACTCTCCCTTCTCCCCAGACGAGGATGCCTAAGGGTGACTTATGGTTGCTGCTTCCTTACTGGAGCAATAGCATTTTTTTCACCTCCAGCTCATGCATCAGCTGACTCACAGACTCAGGCATGATACTGTGGCCCAGGTTGCCTGACATGTGCACATGCACACAAACACACACACTACAAACTGGCAGATTGTAGGAACCTCTGTGTTCACACTGCAGAATGAGAGCACAGTGAATTTCAGTGTGTACAGCGTACCGAAATACAGCACTTACCATGCTAGAGGAAGCTGTGTCACTCCTTTGCTGACATCCCTAAATCATATTCACCAGCACTAAAAAGTTAGCTTAAAAACAAGAGTAGTGCAGGTTGAAATGAAGAATGGTCTGTAGCATGTCAAGGAACTCAAGTATGTCCCTAACCTGGAAATGATAAGTCACAGTCAAACACGTGTCTTGCGATGTGAAAAGCTTTTCACCCTGAGGAGATGTATGACTCGTGCCAGAAAATGCCATAGTCCAGTTTTCACTGTATATAAGTCATTTTAATTTAGTTCTATTCTCCTCTAATGCAGACATTAAAAAAAAAATAAAATCAAGAAAAACAAAATGCATGTGGTGTTTTTCTGAAAATGTTAGTCTTATTCTAATTATATACAGATTACGTCATGAATATTTGAGAATTAAATCCCTAGATCTTAAATACTGACCATAGAAAAAGCCATCATCCAGATTTGCCATTGAGACATTAGGCTATGAAGCAAACTGACCTGAAAGAAAAGATGGAGTACCAGCAATTTTTCCTGCTGAGTGCAGGACTTTGCATTTCCTCTCCAGTGGAGTTGCATCTTAATCTAAGATCACATAGAAGCACAACACCTCCTGCCATTTTTCTGGAAGAGGTTCAGATATTTTCATTGTTCATACAAAATGAGTGAGACCCACATACTGTTTTTACCAACAAACTCAGAGATAAGCAAGTAGGCTGATATTAATTTGTGAATTATTCACTTTAGGACTTGTGGGAGTATTATGGTAAATACAGCACGTTTCATATTGTAAATGCACTCTAATAGTTAGAATTATTTCATATCAAAAGAAAAAATACAGCTGAAGGGTTAAAAATAATAAGCAATGGATGAGCAGCAGCCTGATGAATCCAAGCAAAAGGAGAGGAAAAGTGCAGAAATGGCATTCCTCTGTAGGTGTTTCTTCTGGGGAATTATCTCTAGTCATCGCCTAGTCATGAGACAAGTTTTTGCCATAATTACAAACTCAGGCCACTGTAGCTGGGCATAGTCCAGGGAGAAGGGCACTGGAAACAATAGTCAAAAAATATGGGGGGAAAAAAAGGTGCTGAAAGACAAAATGAAGGCTCGTTCATGAAAGAAATTGGGGAAGCAGCTCATTCACGATCAGGAAAAACAGCTCTGGAAACATAAAGTATGTGCCAGTTCCCATGTTATCAAAATCAGAGTGCCTAAAATGTAGTTTTATTACAGGAAAATCTGACTAAATACACAGACACTGACAAAATTCCCCAGTGCAGAATCCCTGATGCCTGGTTTCTGGCAGCAAACCTGCCTGGAGCCCTGGCTGGGGAACCCAGATGGTTGTCCTCCTCTTTGTTCGATGGGGCAAAAAGCCACCTCCTGCAGTTCCCTACGCTCCGACAAAGGCAGCACTTCCCAGGTCACTCAGGCATCTCCGTTCGTACCCGCCCGTGAGGGAGAGGTGTCGGCTCTCCGGCTGCCCGTGCCGCCGTGGGTCGGGCTGCCAGGCCGGGCGCCCGCAGCGCAGCCCCGCCGGCGGCCCGCGCACCTCCGGAGGGCCTCGGGCGCTCCCGGCGCAGCAGGGAGGCAGCAGGGCACTGCTGCTGGAGACCTTGCCGGCTGCTGAGGGACGGTGCTGGGCCGCTTTGCCGCCTGGGGCTGCTCGCAGGCACCACGGAGCTGCAGCACGGTGGAGGGCACCCCTGCTGCTGCTGCTGCTGCTGCTGCTGCTGCCCCCTCGCTCCGCTGCTGCTCATCACTGTCCGTCACTGACTTCACATACCCAGCCCCTCACCTTCTCCTCTGGTGTCACCTCCCAGGCTTCATTTCCATACCCTTGTACTTCCTGCCTTTGCTCTGCTCCACTTCCCTTTATCCATTGAGGAACCAGGACCCTGCTCAGCAGAGATTCTGATGAATTTGTCGCTTTCCTGCTCTTGTGCTTACCCACAGCAACTTACAGCAGTAGCTGCTGCTCCAGGCACCACCTCAGCCACCCATTCCACTGGCTGATTTATTTCCCACTTACCTCTGGTGTCACCCTGCCAAGCTCACTTTGTTCCTAGAAACATCTGGAGGATAAAGGAAGCCATCCATGGGAACATTAGCAACCTGGCAGCTTAGTGTAAAAGGAATGATGGCCTCATTCCTTAAATCTTTGAACAATGAAGGGGAGAGAGAAAAAGAAAACAAACCAAAACTAATGCCAGTCATACAGTTCTAGCCTGTTCCTGGTGGCTAAGGGAAAATTCGCCTAACTTTTTACAAGGGCATGTTGTGACAGAACAAGAGGTAATGGTGTTACGCTGAAAAAAGTAGGTTTAGATGAGATATGAGGAAGAAATTCTTTACTGTGAGGGCGGTGAAGCGCTGGAAGAGGTTGACCAGAGAAGCTGGGATACCTCATCCCAAGACTATACAAGGACAGGTTGGACGAGGCTTTAAGCAACTGAGTCTAATGGAAAGTGTCCCTGCCTATGGCAGTGGGGCTGGAACTAGAGGATTTTTAAGGCTCTTTCCAATCCAAGCCATTTTCTGGTTACCTGCCAGGGCACAATTTTATGGCTGATTCAGGAGGTTTGCCATTTTCAAGAAGCCTGTCCTTCTGCTCCAACCCTCAATGCAGCATAGGAAGAAGAACGGGAGTTAAGCTGAGATGAAATAGGGACTAGCAGCAGTTATATCAAGCAAGACACTGCTACAGTGGAACAAGTAAATAATATGTGTAGATTGATAGACTAGTGAATTGGCTGGATTAGATGATGCCAAGGTCATGCACCCTGGATGCAAAGGAGTCCTGGATTTTCACCCCGTCAGGATTCTCTGATGATGGACTAGCCCTACATCCTGCATGCCCTTGCTCACACATTTCCGGTGCTGAGTCAGTGAAGAGAATGTCACAAAGTGGTCTTTTTTCTGTAGCGTGTTTTGACAGGATATGTCACATCAAAGGTCATCAAGCCTGGAGATCATCCATGAGGTCTGTTTCTACAGTCTTTCACAATAATAGTGGTTCCTGAGTAGATCAGTCCAAGAGATGCTGCAGCAATACTTGAGATCAATTGCTCAGAACAGACTTGCCCCATCATTAGCAGTAAGATAGAAAACCCTTCAACACATGTGCTCCCTTCTGCCTGCTGTGTTTGGGACTACCTGGACCTTCATCCCAGTGACAAGACTCTGACCAGCCTCAAAGATTCCAAGACAAAACATGAAGCTCATGCTGCCTGCTGGGATGGTGTTACAGGAGTGAAATGCATGAAATGCAGATGAGTCTGACAGATCATCAGTGTTATTTATTCACAAGGGTAGGGGATTAAATGTACAGCTTGGAGCAGACCATGCCATCTTAGTTGTACTAGATATTGGCTGTCACGTAAAAGTGGGATAGTGTTAACTTTGTATCTGGGCTGTCTGTGGAAGAACTGATCAAAAAGTTTCATGGATTTGCAGTTCAGCTTATAATGCTAACGTCCCAATCACATGTTGAAGGTGTGAGCACTGCTTGTGTGACGCTGGTTACATGGAGCTCCATGTGGGCTACCTAACACTGTTTTTGCTGTGCACAACCAGAAAGCAGAGTGCCACAGTATTAAAGACCTTCTGATCTTTGATCCTGACTGCACAGCTACTCCACTGCTCCATGTGAACTGCAACACTTGTTGGTGGTTGGTATTTATTCTTCCTGGCTCCATCCTTGTCAAGGTGCATGAACAAAAGAGCCCCAACTTGGTTTGCTGTTTTCCTTCCTTCTGGTTATTTCTTTGCCAAAGCAGAAGTAATGCTTTGGAGTGATGAAGCTGGATCTCTTTCCTGCATCTTTTTCTTCTTTCATGTCTTGCTTCTCAAGCATCCTGCATAAAAGGTGGCACTAGTATCAACTACACATATTCCTCTAAACAGTCACGGGGAATGCAGCTGCTGGTCTGGTGGCTCTCCCTCCCATCAGCATCAGCTAAAAGCTGGGGTTTTGCCCCCCCTTTCACAGGAGGGCTAGCATAGCATTAAGAGACATTCCTTCCTAAATGTTTCTCTTTTCTTTTTTAAGTCTCTTCCCCTCACTGAGCACAGTAGAACCATTAATTCCAAATGTTCAAAATAGTCATTAATCCTTGGCAGACAATTTTAAAGTTTATAAAATCTTGCATTTAAGAAACTCATTCAGAAATGAGCCACAAATTCAAATGAGAAATCTCAGATTATCCCTTACCTTAGATTATCTTGAGAGGCATTCGGCTTGAAAGGTAATGAAACAAATAAGGAACTGCTCTGAAAATATGTTTTCAAACCTGAGCTTGCAAGTTAAAAGGTACTCATAGATTCTTTTTATTAGTTTCCTAAAGTTTGGCATACCTGAAATTAGGATGAACTACATTTTGATTGGCTTGCACTGGTTCTTACTGCTGAGGTAATTTTAAGAAAAAAATAGTGCACCATATAGATATACTTACCGTCCAGCTACAAGGCCAGGAAACAGGCATTTGAATTCTCTTTCTTAAGCCTGCCAGCATTAACAATATTATGCAAGAAGAATAAGGACTGCCAGATATTGTGATTGTGATTGCTGAGGTATTTTAGGAGGAAATCTTATTTTCAGTTGTAATTTCTAATCTATATCACTCCAAACAAATACTGTGCTGAAATTATATTGAATCAATTTTGGAAAGTTTCTGATGTCATTGTAAACCTATAGCTGCTACCAAGGCTAGAAAATGTATGTAGATTTGCATATTTGCATATATTTTTACATATTTTCTGATTATTCCTCATCTTTTTTGAAGTTCTGTTATCGGTTGGTTTTGAGCTGCATTAGGATTTTCATGGAGGAAGGTGTCTCTATGTTAGGAATGTGCTTTTTCCTGTTATTATAGGAACTGGGGTTAATGGCTGTGGATGAAGGGAGGGAAGCTGAAACAGTTTTTGAGTCAGGGCCGGGCCAAGCAAGGAAACTGGAGCTGTGAGTCAGATGGGAGGAGACTGGGGCTGGCTGGACTCAGAAACTGCGTTAAGAGCCATCGGAGAGGGAAGGTGAGCTCACAGGGCGTGTTAGGCTGTGTGGTACATGTGGTACATCAGAGCTGGGAAGGGTTTGGGGTGATGGTGACGCCGGCCTAAGCACTCCAGAGCTGCTACATGGCAGAGTTACCTTCTTCTACCAGACACCTTGGGATGGTCTTCTATCATACCACCACGGTATTTCCTGTTTTCTTCATCAAACCCTTGCCTCATTCTCTGAACAGAGTGGACGCTATTCATCTGCTTCATTTTCATTATTCACTGTGATGGCCCTACATCCTATTTACTGCTCACTATTCAAACCCTGTTCCAAAGATAGAATAATTAATTTCCTCATGGGCTGTTCCTCATGGGCACTCATCATTACAGTACTTCATAAATAGTAATTCATTCAGTTTCACAACACTCATGCAAGAGGTAGGTTGGTGTAATTCCCATTTTTCCAGAGGGGAACTGAGGCAACAAGACTTTAAATAAGGCCAGCATTGACACTAATTCTAAAGGGCCAAGGTAAGTCACCACCGCCTGGGTTGTCAAAGAGCTCAGCATTGTGCAGCCACGTGTATCGTCGGTGCACAGCTCAGATGGAGTTACAAGTGGCACTTGGGAAGGGAGACTGCCAGAGTGCCAAGTCAAATGCTCTCCAAACATGGAAACTAGCCATAAATGAACACAGCAATGTGCATCGTGTTTCCACAGCATTGTAGGTCAGGAAAGGGCAAGGACAGAACCCTCTGCATAGGACAGCATTCAAATATGTCATCTAGGAAGCGCTCCCTCCTCTTCCTGTATGCTTATTCCTAATTCTCCAGCCTTGCAATACATCATATGTTCATCCTTCTCTGCTGCTTTTCCTAACTAATTGTCAGATAAGTCCATCCATGTCATACTGCAGAAAAACAAAAAAGGGGAGGATAAGTTAGGACTGCATATATAATTTTAATTGTTCCTACACTTCAAAAGGTTTATTGTGTGATACTTAGCTTTTAAAGGTGTCTCATGTACTGTCCTATAGCTTTCTTTAAAAAGCCAATTTGGAAACCCCTCAGAAGTGCCATCATGGTGGCTTAGCTACAGGACTGAAATCTGCAGACTTACAGGGCTGAGCTCAGCCACTCAAGGTAGCAGAAGGTGTCTGATGCTATCCAGCTTGCACAGCAGTGCTTAAGAGGAATGAGCCATTCACTTTGGGGGTGATTTCTTGGGTGTATAAGGGATAGCGCCAGATTACTGGGGTCCATCCCAGCTCCTGGATACAAGCAGCCAGTGGCCCATTCTATTCACTTTCCAACCCTCCAGCCTTGATCCCTGTACCGCCTCCCTTCACTACCAGGCGTTTCTCACTGGATTTCTCACTTGCACCTCACTTTTTAGCTACCTCAGATCCAGTTCTAGTTTCTCATCTGCTTGCTCCTCAGCCTGCTTTCAATCTTTTACCATACCAAAAGGCAGTAAGCCACCAAGCTTCTCCCCTGGACCCCTTTCTTGAGCTTCCTTTCCTTTTGCACACATGCTTCTTGCCAAGCCAGGATGACAAGTCTTCCTTCCACAGTCCCAAATCATTGACATCTAATTCCAGGTTTCTGCTTCCACTTCCCTGCAGTCCTGCATCCCTTGCCTAAACACATGTAACCACAGAATCTAGGAGCAGCGATAAGAAGGCATGCTTTGCTCAGAGCCTGCAGCTTGGGAGCTGGAGTGTGCTTGGTACAGAGACTGTGGAGGACATTGCTGCCAAATTCCTGAGAATGTCTACTGAGCTTGAGCAAAGGCTAAGCATTTAGCCAAAGTCAGTCTGCTTTCACATTCTTGACACCAGACAGGTCTTCTTTATGCCAAAGATAATGTCCACGCTCCAAGAGATGGGTATATTAGAGTTAATCAATTGAATGGCTGCAAGAACATTTTTTTTTGATGCGGGCAAAATAATATAATTTCTATAATCCTGTTCATGGAAATTGCTGAGCTGTTTTTCACTAAAATTTTAGAACAACAAATAAATCAAAGTGAGGCATTCATCCAGTAAGGGAAATTTTACTCAAACATTGAAAAGTCTGGCCCAGTTATTTGCAACTGAAAAAAGGGTTTTATAATGGGAGGTGTCAAGCATTAAGTATAGGTGGCGCTTCCAACTCCACCTATAATATAGATTGGATTAGATGCCTGGTTCCAGTCCCAGGGTATTCTGGATTAAACCAACAGTGGACCAGGAAGAAGTTCTTCTTTTCCTCAGGCGAATACATTTGCATGGCATTTTTTTGTCCTAAAAAGAAAGAAGGAAAAAATGTCATGTCATTTATCTAGAAGATCTATTTATTTACTTGTATTGGCAAGGAATGGATAATTTGCTGACAATATGGAATGAATGATTATGGCAACCAATTTTATGAGAGTCTTATAAAAAGAGAGGCTTAAAAATAAAATGCTAACAATTATAGTTTTAAAATGAGTCAGCTACAGAGAAAATAAGACAAAGGCAAAAAGAAAAAAGAAAAAGCTTTCAGAGCAAAATGTTTTATTTCCATTTATTTCCAATGCTTTGCAGATGTGTGTGGGGCAAGTAGGAGGCTAATATATCTCACTTTAGCAGTACTAATTGTTTGCATTATCACAATAATCAAATGCAACCATATTAATCTCTGTGGTTATTAACTTGATTTTTACACATTAAGATTTAGATTTAATCCCCTGGGACCATCTATTAATGCTTTTAAAGTTGAAGGGTTTCAACAGTTTTAAGTTTTTTTCCCCTCTTTTAGCTGCAGGCAGTAAAATTTGAACGTGTGTGGAGTTTTGTATTTTGCATTCCTGTGGGATTTTCAGAGACACTGCTGTCAAGGACCATGAATCATGTTAATACATAGCAACCTCTACAGCTATTAAAATGTCTGCAATAATGTGATTATTTTAAAACGGAAAAACTAATATCATATGTATTACTTAAAGATCAATCCTTTTTTTTTTTTTTTTAAAGTCAATGGAAAGGGCTGCTTCTGGGAGGGGGGAATGGAAATGTTAGTGGGAGTCACTAAAATGTGAAATGTCTAATCCACTGAGAAAAGAAACTTCAGTTCCTTTTACAAAGCACATCCTTACTGAGCTTATAGACAATGAAGTGTAAAAATGGCCAAAAAAATCAAGATCAATAAGCATGAAAAGCCATTTTATTTTTTGTTTAGCCAAACCGTAGTTACACTGACCTGGAACAGCATCTGTTTTTATGCTCTCATGATCACTGAGTGATGACACCCAAGCAGAATACTGGGCATGGAGGTGTTTTTATGAGATGTCAACATGGAATGTAGTGCTAAAATTTAATAATGACATGAACCGGTTAAAAATGCAGTTTTCAGGGTGAATATATCAGATACATCGTTTACAACTTATATAAACAAGAAAATATAGTCAACTGACCCCATGAAATCAAGAAAGTCTCTTGAAGTGTATTACAGCTCTAGTCTTTAAACATTAACTCCATAGACAGAAACTACAAGATGCTGGTTTCAATGAGAAAGATAATAGTTCCTCAGATGATGTAATTGCATTGAAGTTAATTGTGTATATCCATATTGTCTTTCCTCAGTAAATCGTCTCTAGGTTATCTGATTTGTTGGCCAGACACCCCTTGATTTCACATGTCCAAGAGGGTGCAAAATCATGAAAACCTCTACAGCCCCTCTGTCATTTCTGTATCTGTCTTCCTGAATGTGCCATGGCCAAGTAAATGCTTCTGTACCTCAGGCTGTTCAAGAGTTCAGACACCTGGACTTGAATGAAGCACCACAGAGGGAAAAAATGGTCCACGTCCCGAACAGCAATGCAGACACCATAGGGAGGATGTAAACACATCAATAGGTGGGAATTTAGCTAGTGACCAATGTTTGAGTGGCATAGGGTGTTAGGCAGATCCAAAATGTGGAACTCTGGTCTTTCAGTATACAAATGGCCAAACACCATGTGATATTTCACTGGGTGCTCAGAAGGACACTGTCATGAAAGAAAGGGCTTGAGTGCCCTTGTTCAAGGTCAGGTTGGTTCCTTAGACAAGCATTTTTAGCAAGCTAGTTATTGGCACCGCACAAAATAATTTTAGATCATGGAAGATATGAGCTCCATTAGCATTGTTTTAAATTGCACTTTCTGTTTTGTAAAATCAAAAAGGAAATTTCATGGGGAAAAGAAGTCTCGCATTCATGCAACATTAATGTTTAGGGAATAATGTGGTGTTTTGCCATGTTAAAAGAATTATTACAAACCCTTCATTGAGAAGCTCTAGAGATCTCATATGTTGGAAAAGAGACTTGATAATTGGATGTGCAGGAGGGGGAGGGAGATGTATGAGGAGGGTGTCACTTTTGGTGACAGCAATGAGGTTTTTTTTTGTTCTTGTGAAAAAAAGACCCCGATCTGGCCAAATTAGAAGCCTTTGAAAAATCTGAGAAACAGGTAGTTGCAGGTTAGAGTGCAGTAAGTAACTGGAGTTCAGGGTAGAATGATTCATTCGTGGCCTCTCTGCTTCCCTGAGCTGAAGGGAGAGTACCAGGAGCTCATGCACATGCAGGCAAGAATACTTGGAGGAGGTGAATTAAATTTGTACATGCCACTTCCAATGAGTCCATCTTTTTACTTTCATGGTTCTTTTTGATATTACCTGAGCACCCTGGAAATCTTGAATGCCACCAGTAAATATGGGCCAGCTCACATCTTCCAGGTCTCAACATAGAGGTGATCTCCTTTTGCAGAGCCACAAAAGTTGTGGTGATGTTCACCCCCCCTCCTGGCTTCGCCAGCCCCCTGCCCCCGGGAACAATGGGGCTGAGCTGCCAAGGCGCCAGGGTGAGAGGTCACGACATCCCACCGAGCTGCCAGATTTGGGGGCAGATCCCACGGCCTCTACGGCACTGAGCCAACAGCAGGTCTTCTCTTGCCCCCTGCAATCCTAGCGGGGAATCTCAGAAAGAGGAGCCTCAGAGGGATTTCGTCTTCAAAAACTCACCTCTCACAGCCTTTTTTCTTCTTTCTTTTTTCTTTTTTTTTTTTTTTTT
>WBMY01013484.1:800287-810671 GCA_013397315.1 Donacobius atricapilla | reverse complement strand
TTTTTTTTTTTCTTTTTTCTTTTCCACAACGAAAGGGACAGGACTGTATGGAAAATTAACTGCACTGGTTTACGGGTCACATGTGTGAGAGCCTGTAAGTGTTTGTGTGCGGGGTCATTGTTGGATTTTACAGCGGTTGCTTTTATCCTTGGAACCTAAGCTGCCACGTAGCTTGAGATACCTGCTTATTATGTAAAACTAGATCTCTGGGCAGAAGAACTGAGAGAGTCTCTGAAATATCTTGGACTTGGAGAGCTGAACTGAGCGACAGACAGAAAAAAAAAAAAGAAGCAGAAAACATAAACATGTAAATGTGACATCTGCGAATCCACTTTACAGAGCTTTTTACATGTGTGAAAATAGCTTATTGTCTTGCGAAAGTGAGAACTTTGGGGTTGAAAATGATGACAGAAATTAAGGGGACTTAAAAGGAAAAGTCTGGCTATAGAAATGAATTTAAAAGAAAGAAAAAAAAAAAAAAAAACAACGAACCCCCCAGAAGGCTATGCCAACATTTTCCTTGATGATAACAGAGATGTGTGCTAAAGAATAGGTGTTGACAGAAAAGAAACACAACCCTTTTATTAAAGAGGTGGGCAGGCAAACCTATGAACTGCTGAAATTTCAGCATTTCAGCGTCCTGTGGGTAGAGAACAGTGGAACACAGCAAAAACAAGTAGAAAAGATCTTAAGAAATCCTCACCTCCTAAAATTTTCAATCATTTTAGATGCCGTGTCACTTGAGAAAATAAGCAATTATATATGTATTTATATATATATGTGAATTACAAAGAAAAAAGAAGATGGGGAGAGGGAGAGGGGGCAAAGACACATTAATGCTTTGACTTCCATTTCAGATATTCCCTGCACTGTGTCATAATAAATCTTGCATCTTGCTGCTCAGCTTAGGGCTCTGCTGCAACATTCCTTGGTCGCTTTGTTTCAGAGTGCTGTTTGTATTGAATCTGGGGAGGTGTCTAAGCAGCTGTAACACTGTGATATTTCCTCACTATTTCCTAGCGAAGTATGATCCAACCCCACACTTTAGGGGAGGAGACACTGGGGAAGCACTGCTTTAGGGAGCTGTGACTCCCTCAGCCTGACAGCCTCCTGACAGCCACTAATACTGGCAGAATGAATGTGTGTAGTCTCCTCGCAAGGTTTGCGATGTGTTTTTGATTTCCTGCCTCTGATATGCATTTTGGCTAGAAAACAAGTGAGCCATATGATTAATTTTCTTGCCATGCACATATCAGGAAATTCTTACCCCTGTACCTCCTTCACTGTAGGCAATTGAGCTGCTAGCATTCAGGAAGAGATTTTTGCTTGTTAGCTATTCCATCGTGCGAACATGAGTAAAAATCATGGTTTTCATGAAGAATGTGAACTTTGTGTGATTCTGTCCTATTTGAGGCTTTGCTAATTTCCACAAACTATGCTTTATTTGTCTTTCTCTTAGCTACTCCTTTCAATGCCTTTATTCTCCAGGGGTCCTGTCATTGTCTTCTGAAACCTTCAAAGATCTTGCTTACATGTGAAAAGTGGCATTTCATAAAATGAACAATTTCATAAATTTAAGCTTCTGCTTCCAGGGCAGTCGATTGGTTGTGATGTTTCTGTGTATTTTTCTTTTTTCACTTCATGTATGTAAATGGAATGGAAAGAGACAACATCAAATTAAGAAAAGATATTGCTCAATGTTCATCCAGCAGGCCTGAGATTTGAAATATCTTCATAGACGATCCAAAATTTTCAGTTTTTACTGTGTAACATCCTTCCAAGTTGCTGACATCTTTTCTCCATATTAAAATTCTCTTCCGAATATGCCTTTCTGTTAGGAAAAAAAAAATTGGCTGACCAGAGACAAAAGATTTTAAGATAGTTGCCAGAATATTATCCAGTAATAAAAGTTCTTAAGATTAAGTCCTTGATTCTGAAGTACCATACAGGCTTTGCCTACAGTCTCCAGGTAGACAAGTGATTTTGCAGAGTTACAGGCATCCCCCTGCCTTGCCAGTTCTTGATGGATTTGGAGCTTCCACCTAAAGCAAATACGCATTTGTGTTTATATTGATTGGGAGTTCTATTTCTGTTGCAAGAGGGGAGGAGAAAGAGGCCACTTTTCAATGAAGATGTTTCCACATGGTATGGTGGTAGAAATTGACCAGCAGTAGTTTCCTTCACTTATTTTGAGGCTTGATCATTAAAAAAGACTTGTTTCCATTGATACTGGTCAGGCTGTTCATCTGTGTATTATCTGATAAATGCTAGAGAACATCCTCCAAATGCCTTCTGGAAGACTTACATGAGACCCCAATTCTCCTCTTTGGTGTACTCTTTACTTTCTGACTTCTGTAGGAGGCAGCAGAATTAGCTGACAGTGAAACCTTGAAAACACGCTCTGTGCGGGTTCTTTGAGACAAGAAGATACTTTGAAACATACAGTTGATCCCAGCAATGTGCTTTTGAGTGTAGAAAGTCGCTAAAATGCATCATAACAATGAGCATGATTAATTTCAGTCCTAAAGAGAAATGGTTAATGGATAAAACATGTCTCTGATCAACTTCCAAATTCAAAAACTCTGCTTCTAGATTTCTCTCTGTTAAAAAAAAAAAAAAAAAAAAAAAAAAATTANAAAAAAAAAAAAAAATTCAAGCAAGCAATCCTCTTTTTTAACATCCCAAGCCCCTGGAATATTGTCTTTATAGACACACTTCAGAATTCAGCTAAAAGATCATATTGCTTTAAAATGGGCATAGTAAAACCAAGCATGCCTGGAGGAGAATTTGTAAGCACAATTATGTTTGCCACAGAGTTGCTAGGTCAGTGGGTGGTATACGATGCACCCATCTTTCCAGGAGCAGTAGGATTTCCTGCTGTTTTTTTCAGTGGTGACCTAGAAGGAGGTTAATGATTCCAAAGAATGACTTTTCCCTTAGGGAAAATTTAATCTTCTGACCTTTTTCTCTATCTGTCCATTCCTTTTAAGTCACAGACCCCCTTCATTTAGCTTACATCAAGCTGGTTTATTTTCTTCAAAAACATGGTTGAAGTGATTGCTTTTGCTTTCATTTAACCCTTGAACTGGATGCATTTTCAAACCAAATCATTGCCCAGAATACGGAATTGCTTGTAAGCATTTCTTTTAGATTTCTATATTTGTCTTAAATGTGATTGTCAACCTTCAGGATCACTTTGACAACTGACTAACTTCGAAAATGCATGCCTTTAATGTACTCTTGCAATCATCTCCAAGAGTTGCTTTAGAAAAAGAACATGACAAGAATAAAGCAGCTATCAGATTTTTTTCTTTCTTTTATTTTGTTTGTTTGTTTGTTTGTTTGTTTTTAAATTTCTATCAAAACGCTGATGGAACCAGAGTAATACAGAAGAAAATTTCATTTAAAATCAGTTGACGGCCACCATGCCATTTGGGGGATTAAATTTAAGCACATAAAAACTATCAGCATTTTATAGTCAAACTGTTGGAGTGTTTTGCTTTGTCTGAACTGTGCAGATACTATTGAATCAAATCTGTTGTCAGAATATGGTAAAATAAAACTGTAATTACTGCATTATTCTCAAAGGTGTTGACTCTGAGGTGCAAGGAGTTCTGGAGGGTAACTGGAAACAAAAACCACCTTGTGCTTGAAGCTGTCAGCTTCCTTTTACTCTGCAGCAGACACTGTTTTTGTCTTTATTGCATTACACGCGGTTATTGCCAACATAATAATTCATGAATATTCCTTCATTTTCAGAATTATAATTAATGCTGGATTTTGACATTATGACAAAGTAGGGCAGCTCAGCAGCAGAAACATTCAGCCCTAAGAACAAAGGAATTGCCATATTGGAGCAGACCAGTGGTCCATCTAGCCTAGTATCTCTCTGCCTTTCACACTGGCCAATGCCTGAGGCTACTGAGGAAGGCATAACCCCCTCCTAATGCACCTAATTGCAATACTATACCACAGAGGGAAATTTCTTTTCGACCCCAGCTGGTGATCAGCTTATGCCCTGAAGTATGAGGATTGATAGCCCTTATAATTTTTATTCTAGCTATTGTGGCTGCAGATGCTATACTTAATGAAATAAATGTCTAATACTTTGATAAAGCTAAGTAAGGGCTAAATACTCCAATCTCTCGGGAAAAATCTCAAGGAAGAAAAAAGTGCTGAGAAATTCCACAAGGAGAATCACATCGAGTTCCCACTGCTTTCTGTACTCTCAGGGGAGTACAGTTTGCATGCTTGTGGAAAGGCTGGCAGGGCTGGAAAGGATGTCAAGCAGAACAGTGCTAGGCTTCATAGGGGAGTCAGGCTCCAATTTTGGCCTCTCTTTCCTCCTGCCTCATTCTGTCCCTTACCCCAGACCAAAGGGCTGTTCAGACTGAGCCATGGGAGTTAGGCAGACCTGTAGCAGCAGCTATTTGGATTTCTGCCTGAAAAAGCAACGGTTTTAGAGAGAAATCCATGTTGCATGGGGTGCCTGTTTCTCAGATCTTCCTTTTCAACCTGAGATGCTCTTTCAACACAACCTGCACATTGCTGGCCATGTACTCTTTGTGTGGAGGGGCAGCTGAAGAGTCTCAGGAAACTGAAAGACATGACAAAGAGTTAGTCCTTCTCTTTTCACTTCCTTTTGTTTTCATTTTCTAATTTTTACTCCATCATTGCCCCAAAGCTTTTTCCTCAATCCTATGAAAAAGCAATAAATCCCACAATTTAACTACATATTCTGATGAAATAAAAGCATCTCTGTGTATTCAGTTAAATATGCTTCCCATTTATTTTTTGTAAAAAGCAAGAAACAAGGAACACCTGAACTCTTCTGCATCAACTGGAATTTTATGCAGTCCTAAAACTCTTCAAAAGTCTTTTACCTCTTTGTATTTCTAAATTAAGTGTTCTCTTCATTTAAATTTGCCTTCTTGGTGCTTTCCCCTGTTCATTACTCATGTTTACTGCATTTTGCTGTATGTTGGTTTCCTGTGTCGTGCTTGTAATCCACTGACTAAAATACAACAGAGTATCTAGAAATGCTTTTACTTATGAAACTGGATAGCAATATTTTATGTTTAACCATCTTTCTGCTCATACTGAATATCTTCTCTGCTTGTGTGTGTTTTCTAAGCTCTTGCAATATCCTGGGTAGCATTTTCAGTAAATGATGCTTAGATTTTCCTGTGCTAATTAATAGCCATCAGTTCTTGAAAATATTTTCCAGCATACACTCCTTGGCATTAATCTGTTTAATTTTGCATGCCATCATGTCACCATTTTATCTTAGTTAACTGTCTTGCTCTGGAATTTCTTCAAGTTTTGTCTAAATTCAGTTAACTTAATAAACAGCCAAATATACCCATGAATTTTCCTGTTAGAGTAATGGGCACTGGGTTTAAACACCAGAAAGCAGGCTGTGACTATTGCAGTGAAAACAAGTTTTACCTTCTTTATTTCAGAAGTTTTTTTTCCAAGCTTTCTAATTACTAAGTTGAACAAAACCATCTTTATTGCCACTATTGATCCCAGGGGCAATTCAGAGTTAACCTCTTTGCATCAACTGACCACTGATTCTTCTGCAGTACCTAGAGAAAGGGATGCTGTCTAGTCATGTAAATGCAGCTCTGGAACTTGGGTGCTCATGAACTGAAGTCTGGTTCTGACACAGCTTGCTTTTATAATTATAGGTAAGTTACTTCACCTCTAATATAGTCACCTCATTAGGAAGTTGTAGTAATCCTACAGTATTTATAAAATGCTTTTAGAGGACAAAATTCTAATTCTAATTCTAATAGTTCTAAAATTTGGGGGTTTGATTTCCCTCCTTTATTCAGTACTTACAACATAGATGGATTTTAATTCTGTATCTGCAGTGTTTTTTTCTTTTCAGAAACCTTACCATAAGATGTTGGAAACACTAAATTAATTGTATCTTCTGGTTCTACTTTATTGACTTATTATTAAGTCTTTCCTGTAGTTCTAGGAGGGTTGAGCAAATGTAGGCAGAAACATTGCAGATTTTACTTCTTATCTGTGTGCCTAAGCATATTATTTTTACTGATTCTCTGAATAGTTTCCTTGTACTAAAGTAAGACGTACTGGTTTATAATTCCCAGGATCATCATTAGCACCTCTTTAAGAGGTAGGTACATCCTCGGCCACTCTCCTGTCCTCTGGTACAGTAGCTGTTTTTAATGATAAATTACACATTTTTGTTAGCAGCACACTTGCATTGATCTCCCGTTCCTTCAGAGCTCTTGGATGAACACCATCTGGTCCTCCTGATTGATTGCAGTTTAATTTCTCAGGTTGATCCATCACCTTTTCTGATATTCCTATTTCTGACATCATCTTATGTTCAACATTTAAAAAGGAAAAACCCTGTGTAGCAATGTATCCTCTTCGTTAAAGAACAGTGGAAATAAGCTGTTCGGCTTTTTATTTTTCTTTTTATACTTTTGTTTGTCTAACGCAACTAGGCAGAAGGAAAATAAATTTACAGCAAACACCATTTTTGTTCAGAAACATCTTGTTACAAAAACAAACAAACAAAAATCTAAAGATATGTCAGAGTTTTTTTGGGAGATGATAGTGTCACAAGCCCAGAATTTCAAGTTCATTTATGCTTCCTATTAATAGTGAATCATGCTTTTCAGTAGACTGCTGTGGAAAAACTGCCAAGGGAAGTATATATAACATTTTGGGGGATTTTGGTGTTATTTTCCACGGCTGAGCAGAAGAATAAAGATATACCTATATTACCTATTGTACTAGAATCTAGAACAGAAAAAAATCAGAAGAGCTTCTGCAGTGGAAAAGCTCAGTGACAAGCAAGCAAATAGAGAAAAACCAAAACTATTACCATACTTACATGAAAACAGAACAAGGAAGAAAAGTATCACGATTAGTGTCAACAGGTAGAATATTTCTCAACTCTGCATATTTCTCTTATGCACCTTCCCACTATTCCCACACTCTTATACAAATCTCTCCTCTGCCTGCTTTTATTATTCACAGTGCTCTCTGTCTAATTTACACTGTAAGCTCCTCCTCAGGTAGGGACCTTGTCTTTTCATACGTCCATAACATTAAATACATGCCAGTCAAACTGTTGAAATTATTATGACTGGGTTGTATTTTTTTCCTTTCTTGCTTTTGTTAACAAATGATAAGTTAAAATCCAAGGTAATAATTAGTTTAAAACAGCCCTCAGAGGCAGTCCCAGAAAAAGTGACCTTTTGAGCTACAACTAAACTAACCAATTTTATTGTGTCTTGAGGTCAAGTCTCTTATTTCACATGACTTGAGGGTCTTTATGTGCATGCTACCCTGCAGTAAATGACACAAAAAAGTTATGGCCAAGTAGACTTTGCACTCCAGACATCTATTGAGGAATTGCAACAAGATTCAATTCAATCTGGGCCAAAAGTAATCCAGAACCAGGCTCAGGAATGCAATGGAAAATTCCTAAAAGATCGGAGATGAGATAAAAATACAACAACAACAAAACCAAAACCCAGAAGACTGGCTAAAGCAAAGCAAGTGTATTGGACTGATTTTGAGTGGGCTGGACCCTACAATTATAACTTCATCGTCACAGTTTAAAATCTATTGAAGGGATTTATGTTTTGCAGCTGACATTTAAAATTAAGGATTTATTGGACTGGGAATGAATATATTTTCAGCAATTAGTCTTTTGGAGGTCATATTTCATAAACTGTTGTTTTTCTGTTTAATCTACTGTAGCAAGATTTTGTATTGTTAGAAAATTTGAAAAATATAAATGCAGAAACCATGTTATCCATTTTAAAGAGGCTCCGATCATAAATTTGCTGTTGAGTTGCCTCGCATAACATTTTCACCGGGTACCTAATATTTCCCATTCCTATATACAATTAAAATGGAGCAGGTGAAAGTGAATGATAACTGATACTAGATATACCACACCACTCCTGCACCACTAACAAATGGAGAGTCTTAATTCAAAGGGGGGTGGGGGTTGCTTCTCTTTTATGTGAGCCTTTATAATTTGCTTTTCGGAAATTTACATATGCAGTTTGGTGTATTGCTAGAAGCCCATGAAAAGCTGCATGTTTTTCCATTCTTGTGCACTTACAGACATGAATTAAACTTCAATACAGCTGATTTTTGAATTCTTGAACTGAAATTAATTATTGGGAAAAGGAAGGGCATTTTTCAAATTATGACAGTAATTAATTTAAGATGGTTGTTTTCCTTTACCACTGTTCTAACCCAGTCTTCTCAAAAAAAAAAAAGAAATAAAAAAGACCTTATAATCATATTGACACAATTCCTATTTAGCTGTCTTCTGTGTTGGAACATTCACATGCAGCAGCAGGAAAGAAAATCAGGATATATAAATTAGAAGTCGGAGTGTGATTTCTTAAAGGATGGGCTCTATCGTTAAGGAACAGAGCTGTGGATATCAGATTCCATTAATACCTGGAAAACTCAGGTTGTTATTTGTGCAGGTCAGACTGTGAAACGTAGCAGACCTTGTGTTACAGGTCATCTCTGAGAAGGCATTACACGTCCTGTTTAACAGTAACTTCATTTTGCCCGGTTCCAACTTAAACTGTTGCACGCTTCTTCCACAGAGGGAGTGAGAAAGGATAGCTGAAGTAGCCTAAAAATATTTTAAGAAGTCACTATATACTCTCTCCTCTGGCTTGATTTTCCTGTGTGACACGGCAATGGAAATAAAGAGAATTAGGGATGAGACTGGTCTGAGATGGCTTAACAAAGCCTTGGTTTTGTTGCATCTGAGTATTTTCTGAGACAAGGTAACTTCAGGGAGAGAGTGCTGCTCACTTTGGCGAGAGTCAGTGCTGAGCACTGAAGTAGGGAATAAAAAGGATTCAAGCACTGGGGTTTTTTGTGCTTCTGCAGTGAGGAGGGGTGCAGGGGGGAGAGACAGAGAGGGGTAAAAGACAATATTAGTGTTACTGTTGGATAAAGCAAGGGGGGAAAGCCAGCATTTGAGCAGAAAAAATGTAGTAGGAGTGAGCACAGTAGAGTTGTTAGAGATGTAGGCAGAACAGAGCTTGGTCTGCAGAAAAGTAGGGAGAAGACGGAGGGTGACCACAGAGTGCTAAAAACTTTAGAAACGCAGGCTGCTTTTTCTGGTCTGCCCGAGAAGTCTGTTTTCATTCATGCAGAAGCATAGGTGTAGATTTTATCAGGACTTTGGGCTGGAGCACCCGCAGCTGTGGATTACAGATGCTTCCTGTCATGTATAAACACAATCATTATGTGAAAGCATGGCACCCACACGGCTACCTAAACAGCCATTCCTCCGGACTGAAGCGCTTTGTTCTCTTTGGAGTTATTTTTACGACTACGAGCAGGACTCTACCCAAAAGTTACTAGCAGCAGCCGTATTTTTTTATGTCAATTAAATGGATTTTGTTACTTGTAAAATACATGTCCAAACACAACTTCATTCTTCAATCACAAAGTACGTTTTCTTAACACACGGTGATATATAGTGACACTTGTTTGACTGACAGCATGAATGTAAACCCTAGTAAATACCACCTGTAACTTTGAAACTGGTGAAGCTCGGTTAATAAAAATAAGAACATCAGAAAAAAAAAATCAAGGGGTTTTTGCATTACACTGCTACTTTTAAATATCAGATTTCAGCATGGAAATGAGTTAACTCAGTGAAAGGACTTGGCTAGGTTAACGATGCTGTGTGTTAATGTCTCCATGTGCATGTCTCTCTCGCTTTCTGTGTGAGCTGAGATTGCCTTGATTTCCAAGCGCAGAGCAACGCTTTCTCCTCATTGCACTTTAGATACTGACACAGTTAATCATCCCACTTAATTTATATTAAACCTCTATACAGCAAAATGTAGGTCCCAGCAGTTTTTAAGGTCCTCTGTTCATCTCTTCTGATGCACTGTATGTCATGTATATTCTCTCCAATCAATTAGTAAATAAATAAATACCCTTGCTCCACAGAGTGAATCACAGAGATGGTTCTTGTTGGGAGGAGGGGAGTCTTAGTAAACAAAACTGTATCTGGAAAAGAGTGCAATCAATTTTAGAAACAATTCTCCTGGTAATATATTATTTAGTTACCGAGAGTAGCATGCTTCCTTACCTCTCACAAGGAGCGTTAAAAAAAAGTTATTTCGGGGATTGCCAACCCATGGTAATTTAAGCGGCTTAACATTTTAAAACAAAAGGTGAGTGAGTTGTAAAAATATTCATTTTTAAATCATATTGGAAAATCCTTCAGCACCAGACTCAAAGAGACTTCCCCCACTTGAAAACAAAACAAAACTGCCTTTAAAGTTAATCCGTAATGAGTGAGACTTGGCCGGTTAGTTGCTTTACAAACAGAACCGCATCC
>WBMY01013484.1:783836-798159 GCA_013397315.1 Donacobius atricapilla | reverse complement strand
GGGGGCGCGGAGCGCGGCCAGCCCCGGCCGCGGAGGTGACCCGAGCCGAGCCGCGCCGCGGCGGGCGGCAGGCCTCGCTTCCTGCCCGGCTGGGCTGGCGAACACCAGGAGTTAAGTGCCTGGAAACCAGCGCAGTTTCACAGTTAGAAAGCAGGAGCGGGGTCTGCTTTTATGGACTCGCGCAGAAGGACCTGGCAAAAAACTGCGCTCCCTTCCCTTGAAACAACTCTTTCCAGGAGTTCCCCTTTCAAAGTCTTCTTGTTGACTTCAGCGAGCTCTAGAGCAGGCTTCAGTTCTTTTTTCTTTTTCTTTCTTTCTTTCTTTTTTTTTTTCTTTTAACTCTCCAGATACTTTAGAAGGAAATAAAGGGTGCCTTGATTTTACTGCTTTACCTGCTGCTGCCGTCTGTATCTAGTTTACCGAAGTTTGTGCAGTTCAGTGGTGCTTTTGTCTGGCATCTTGTGAAGAACAAATGAGCCGCTCTTCCCTTTACCTTTTAAAAATGATACCACAATGAAAGTTCTGTTGCATGGGCACATGCTAATATTCCAAGCTTCCCGGGGAGGATTTATTTATGTGTGCATAAGAGTTTTAGAGCCAGTAGAAGAGGAACCAATTAGCTATATTTGCAAAAAGATGCAGGAAAACTTTAACTGAGGGGTAGTCTTAGACCTCCGAGTATTTAAGTGCAAAGGAATAAAGGTTCAGATTTAATTGGCATCTAAAGGAAATTGTTCTCCTGTTAGACACTGGGCATTTTTCACTTGTGGTGATTTGTCACATGTGTTGCAGAGAGAAGTTTTGTTTCAAATATCTTCCTGTAAACATCACACTTAATTTAAAACAAAAGATTCAGCTTCCATTTTATGTGGAGGTATGGGCTTTGCCTTTCCTATGCACCGGTTGCCTGAGAATACCTAAAATGAGAAAACAGCAACATTGTGTGTTTCAGATGGAGTAGCTTGGATTTGCTGACAATGAACTACTGACTTGAGAAAACCACTTAATGTTCAGGAAGGAGATGATAGAGATTTCTTTGCAGAGTCTTATTTACTATTTTTCAACTAAAACCAGGCAGTAAATCAATCATCATCTGTAATTATTGCTGCAGTAATTGCCTTTGGGGAGTAGGTTATCATTCTTGGTGGCCTTTGTTCAAATATATCTTTCATTTTCCCTGTTTTATTTTTCTTGAATCATGTCAGTTTCTGAGTGGATTAATAGTATTCTGAAAGCAGTCCGATTGTCAGATTTCTGAAAGGGCTGATAATGCGATTCATCTGAGGAGCTGAAAGATGCTTGCATAGACTAGCACTTAAATTCATGGATAAGAGTTTGCTCATCAATTATTACATCTTCATTTTTAGTGAACAAACAAAGGCTGTAAGTAATGTTGCAAGGAGAATTTCAACTGTACCTCCAATGCCGCACTTATTTAAATCCCTGATTTCTTAAGGGTTACTGATTTAGTCAGTACGTAATGCAGTTCTACAGATAAAAATAAACAGTATTTTAAATAGCTTATTTGAAAAACTATTCTTTGAATGTATGTAAATGAGTTATTTAAACTCATGAGCGCTGTTTTACATCTAAATAAAATATGGAGTTACACATTACATTTCCAATTTGTCATGTACTTAGCAACCCTTTCTGGGGGAAGATATAAGAGATATTTTTGATTTGTCTGTCACTTTTGATAACTTAATTTGAAACTTATATCTTATGGGAATACTGATACAAGGCAGGTAAATACATTAAAACAAAATGACAATTGAGTTTTTCATATTGAATGCATGAAACTAATGTTCATCTGAAATGGTGGGTGTTAAGAACTAGCTAATGACTAAATTTCTTATTTTTCTTGAAAATACGGGTTTTTTAAAATTACCCTGGTTTCTGTTTACATTCCTTTTATATTTATTTCTCACTATCCTTCCTTTTTTTTTTTTTTCCCCCTTTTCCCAGTTTTGGTTTCTTGCCAACTTTCGTCTGATTGTCCCCCAGCCCTTAGTGAAGACTGCATCTCAGGCTTGGACCTAGGAAAGAAAATAGGCATGGCTAACATTAGATAAGCCCCTTATAATTTAAGAATAATAAAATCTTCTTTCTGAGGAAAAAAAAGATTTAATTATTTTCTGTGACAAACACTGTCTCTTGCAAATACACTGCAAGTTTGTGGAAAAAGAAAAAAGAAGTCTCAAAAGGAGAGTAAATGACAACTTTCTGAAAAACTGTAATTTGAATATCTTATTTTACTTTAGGAGGAAGGAATTAAAGTTCAGCTGTCGGGTATTTTAAGGCAAGGGAAGGATCAGTTGCATCAAACTCATCAGTCCTGACCTATATTTCATTCTACTGATTAATTTATCCCATTTCCTTGGCTAGTTTCTGGAAAAACAATCTATTAAATATCATTGACCTGATCAAAATCACCTAATGCGTTTGGTGAAGAAGAGAGGGAGGATAGCTGGAGAAAAGCAGGTGGGGAAAGAGAAGTCGGAGATATGATACTCGTGTACAAGCCCCAAAAGAGGCACTGTGCAAATGAAGGGTATCAAAGAAGGGCAATTGTTATGACTCCTTAAACTCCTGACATCCAGAGGCAGAGCCATTCCCTAGGTGAAACTATGGTAGAGACCCCTGTGATGAGAAAGCAAGGGAGGGGCGCAGAGCAGCTCCTTGTACCTTGTTTAACTTGGCCATTATGAGCTGTAAACCTTTTTTTGTGACTTGGCATGCTTTGGAGGTATCACACTGGGGTTACTGGCTGCCAACCCCCCCTCTTTCTGGTTTATGGGGTTTCACTTTTGGGGAGGGCTTGAGGTTTTTTCCTTTGCTCTTACTACCGGCTTTTGATGAGAAAGTTTGTTTAGGAAAAAAGTTACAAAAATACAGTCAATTGCTAAGAAAACTAGGTATTCTTTATACAAAACAGAATGCAAATGTAGTTCTACTAAATGTTTAACACAGGTTTCTGTAAGCTAAAGCCAGGTAATATTCATTACTATGTTCAAAGTTACCCATGACAAATCACTGAAATGGTAGTTGTTAGATAAGATATCATAAGGAAACTAGTACAGCTCCACATGTTTAACAGAAGTGCTGATCTCTGATTTCTTTTTGTGGAAAAAAAAAAAACCCCAAACAACCTGTGGTTTTACCTCAAAGTAAATTTTTACTCAATGCGATTTTGTGTTCTACATGCAGAAATAAAACTACTAAATGTTAGTTCCTAGAAAGATGAGCAGACTGCATTTCTCAGTTGTATTTTACATACCCATGCTTTGCTCAAAGAGGCTTGTATCTTAAAACATATTGTCAAGCCCAGAAAGTCTCCTGAAGTTGTTCCCTGTTTTTGAGGAAACCTAGGTAATCTTTCAATCCTGAATGAATTTACAACTGCAGCTCAATTCATGCAGAGTATTGGTGCGCTGAGCAAATGTATCTGTGTTTTAGTGGGACCTGTTTCCTCAGCATAGATTCCAAGTGAAAAGATGTTTCCCATGCATAGGTCCAGGCTTTGTGGAGTAGTACCAAGGAGGGTAGAACAGTAATGGATTAAAAGAAAAGTGTTACTAACCAGCAGCATTAATTCAGAGAGAAATTGACATTCGAATCCCCGTCCAACAGTAGCCTTTACATTTCTCTGTATCTGTCAACTGTTTGAATGTTTGTTTGTAGCCCCAGCAGTGCCTGGCTTCCAAATTGCATGGGCTAGACTCAAAAGTCATGAGATTGTCTGCTGATTACACTATAATCAATCCAGCATAAACAAAACCAGCAATTAGTATTGGCATTATTTCTGTGAACTTGACTTAAAGTTTCAGTATTATTGGTCCAAAGAACTTTTTCTGAACGGGCTGCTTTCAGGAACTGTTATTTTGGCATCATCATCTTATAGGGAGGGAACAAAAAATTCATGAGATTCCATTTGGCCTGAAAAACAAAAACATCTGTTTGATGCATGAGTAAATTGCTAGCTTCTATTTGGCTATCCAAAAAAGGGCAAAAATTAAGATACTGAACATAAAAGAGTACGTGAAAAAAAAAAAAAAGAAATTACAAAGAGGATTTAAGATTAGCATCTTTTTATAATGCGGGCTATTTATAGTGTTCTCTTTTGGACTTCCCAAAACATGCCTTTATGTATTAAAAAAATCGGTAACAACAAAAACATCCCCAACTTTTAGTAATATTCATTGACTTTGGCAATGCATGATATTGATGGTCTTGATTAGCTGCAGGATTACAGTAATGCTGCCCAGTCATTTCTGGGGCCAGCATGAGTTATACTGACCATCACTGTCTGCTGCTTGGGGTTAGGCACCATTAGAAGTGAACATCTAGACAACTACTGGTTACACTGCTAGCTTCCACAAAGGTGAAATCTTGTGACAAAGATAATATTAAGAGGTTTAGTAAGGCTGTTGATGTGTTTGGATTGGTTTGATTTTGTTTGCCTGAGTTGCTGTTAACTTGTGTAACAAGGGAAGCTGTCAGTATGGAGTCACTTATCTAACATGTGTAGGATAACATTATCCAACATGATCTAAGATCTCTTGAAAGGCTTTATGTTGCTCTGTAATTTATTCTGTCTAATTTACAGCTGGTTTAATAGCTCTCAATTCTTTGTTCTGAAACACGATTCAGTATTTTCAAACTTGAGCATTTTGAAAAAAAAAATTCTTCCTTTTAAATAACTGGGCATGAGGAAAAGTTCCAGAAAAACTGTCAATGTTTTATGTAGACTATATGAATTCAGTAATTTTTTCTGTGTAAAAGAATTAAAATAAGATATTTGGAGGGGTTTTTTTTTAGATTTATTAAAATACAGTGTATGTTCCGATACCCTAAGACAACCTCCTAGAATCTTTTCCTACCCATATTTTACAGTTTCCTTTTGTTTCTGCAGGGCTACCTGAGCTCAGAATCAGTCTCAGCTGGGGGTTGGGAAAATGCGTTATTTCACTTAAATCAGAACTGTGGCATATATATGTATGTATATATAAATACTTCCCTGAAGGGACAACACACAAATCTACAAAGAATTTGGCCTGGTTTATTTGGTGTTGTGAAAACGTACATGTCTGTTTTCAAATACATTTTGCAGAGTGTTACTACAAAGCATTAAAGTTTTCCAGTTGCTGTCTTTATAAAAGTTGGACAGCACAAGAGAGGCTTTTAATACTTTTAAATCGTAATGTAACATTTGGCATAGGACTCTGACAAAAGATGGATGTGCAAAGACCAGAAGAGGTGGTGAGGTTTGTTTTTCTTTTAAAATTAGACAACTTGGGTTCTATTTCACCTCAAGTATGAGTAATTATGCTAGTTTAGCAATTATTAGAGATGAAAGAAATTCTGTTAGATATGAGTTTCCTAAACTTCAGTAGCTTTAGTTTTAGCCGGGATAATGATCAAGGAATAGTTAGCTATATGCCTAGGGACCATGCTGTAGCAAAAAAGATAGGGCTGATCTTGGGGGTATCCTTATTACAACATGTTATAATTAACATTTTCGTTCAGCCCTCCTACTTGCCAAAAAAATCTGCTTTATTTTTTTCTGTGCACACATTGGTAAGACTGCACAAAATTGCTCTTTTCCAATGAATTTTTGAGCCAGGACGGTTGTCTTGCATATTTAGAATATTTGTTAACACTGGTCATGTTTTTTTCCCCCTATTTCATGTTCCTTTAGTTTCAGAAACATTTTTTTTTCCCTATATACTGCATAATTATTAAGAAAAAAGATGTAGAGGATTTTTCCCCCCCCTCCTTTTCAGGATTTAGTCTAGGTTATACATGTCCTTCTGGGGTGTGCATGTTTGGGTTTTAGATTTTCCTTTAGCTAGGGTGATGCTGTGCATGCCATACTGCAACTGTTCTTTGTAAAGTTGAATTCATAGAATGTGTACTCCAAAGGGTTGTAGGGTTGTTACTTAACAATTCTGCACAATTAAAACCAAGCGAAGTTCTAGAAATTTTGGAGGCTTGTTTTCATTGTGGTCCCCCTCCTTTTTTTTTTTTCTTTGTGTGTGTGTGTGTGTGTGTGTGTGTGTGTGTGTGATGGAAGTTAGGCAGAGGGGTGCTTTTTCAGTGACTGATTTGTCTGATACTTTCACTTTTAAATGTAGGTGCAATTAGGTGCAATTTTGCTTTGCAAGTGTAGGAATTCTAGCCCTTGAAGATTTCTTAAAGTTATCTATCTATCTATCTATCTATCTATCTATCTATCTATCTATCTATCTCAGCATAGTGACATTTCCCCCCTTCTTTATTTAATGTGATACGGGCTTACTGTAGTTCTTGAAAAATGCAGTATCAGTAACTAGCTAGCCTTCTTACAAATTTGTCAGTGCTAGTCCTTAGTTAGACAGCTGGCTGGAGCAGAACACCTTTTTGTCCTGAGGAAAAATGTATGGGATGTTGATAGTGAGGATTCTCAGTGTTTTCCTTCTCCCCCACACCTGATTTTTTGGAGAGTTTATTCTCTCATTCAAAGGCAATAACCTGGAGCATGAATTTTGTCCTTACCTAACACGAATGCAAAACCACTCTCCAGTTTCTCACAGAGATGCTCAGTGTTCCACATAAATATGGAAAAGCTAGAGCACTTCTATGTCTAAATGTTCTGGTTGGCTGTAAAATAGATGGCTTTTGTGTACAGTCCCTGAGACCTGTTGTACCCTTACTATTTTTATGTTGTGTTTTGCTGGAAAAATATATTTCAAACAATGAATTCCTTGATAATTGATTTTGTAGTTTCATTTTTCTGTGGTTCACTCTTTTGGTAACATATCAAGTTCAGCTTCCATTATTGATTCATTCATGTTTTGAAAGAAGTTTTAAAAACAAAAATAAAATACCTGCTCTGTTTCTGGACTGGATGATGTGATGTAGTTAGGCAGCGTCCTTGGGAAGACCAGGCTATGCCTTGATCAACAAAAACTTTCTCTGGCACTGAATTATGATGGCTGGGGTTTTTTTTCCAGGCAGAGTCAAGTGACTTTCTTCTAACTTTTGACAGTGGCAGTAGGAAGGAGGAGGGGGTGGGGAAGTTAATTATTTTCCACCTCCAAAGAATACAATTGTGAGGAAGGAACTTTCTGATTCACTGGTTCCAGGACAACAGGATGTCAAGATCCATGCCTGATGTAACGTTTTCACTCTGAAGATGGGAGGAGGAAATGGGTTTGTATTGGTCTCTGCATGCAATCACTGACTGGGAAGGGATTGTGTTACGTGACTTATAAAGAGCTAGAGCACAGGAAGAGGTTTGGTTTGCACTTTCTGGTGAATCTGTTGAGTAGGAGGCTTGCTTGTCAGATGCAAATGTAAGTCAATGAAGAAAGGTGAAAAATCTTTAAGGCTAGGTAAAATATTAAAAAAAAAAAAAAGGAGCTTGCATGCTTCAAGGTGTTTTGTGATTAGATGCTGCTTAGTTTGTGGTTGCCTAGTGGAATAATCACCTTGCACCAAATTCTCAGATTCTTTATGTAGTTCACAGGTTCTTAGGGGTTTATGAATGTTGTTGAGTAAAAATTATTTTAAGGAAACAGTAGGAAAAACTTGGAAATAATAATGTGTCTTAGCTCCTCCCCTGTTCTAGATGTGGGCATCTTAGTGCAACAGGGCATCTCATAGCAGTCACCTTCCTGACTCAGGTTTCGGAGATAAAGATAAAATTCCTTTCCTCTCAGGCTAGAAAGAATTGAGGTGGTGTGGTGCTTCTCTTCCTCTCCTCTTTACTGAAGAGGGAAAAATCTTTGCTCTGCTGGGATGTGAGAGGCAGGAGCTCTGTTTTGTGCTTTGTCTAATGGTGTTTTATCTGTATCTTGCCGGGAGGATATCAGTCATTACACAGCAGCATATTGTGTTATGAGTGTGAGTTTCCCTGTTATTTTTGTCAATGCTGTTCCCATTTTCAAAAGTCTAATTATTTGTTGGACAATAGGTGAGAAAGAGCATGAGACTTAGGGCTTTAATGGCGTGAATACCATAAAGAAAAAGGGGAGACTTGCAACTAGAATTGGAGTCCACTTATCCCACTTCCTGTGATGGTGCCCCAACCACAGGGATAAAATATCATGCTAATTCTTCTTGTTTCTAGTTCAGTGAATATTGTAGATGAAGTATGATAGCTTCAACAGCAATGAATTAGTGCACTTCAAGTCTGAGGGTAAGTGTTCTTTGTTAGGAAGCTCACAACATGAGTACAAATCCTTCTGATGGAGGAGAAAGTTCAGCTGGTACCACCCACTACCTGGGTGAGTGATCTAACCAGTGGATGTGGGCAAGAGAGGAAGAGGAAGGTGTATTTCAACCCACATATTTTCTGCCAGTGTTTTACAGCAACCAGGGAAGGGTATATGAACTCTCAAGAACTGGCCCGTAAGACTGCATCCAAACCCAGGGCAAGCAGGAGAATACTTAATCACCCACTATCCGGCTCTGGTGGGGCTTCAGTTTGATTTCAGCACTGAGAAAGCCTCTATGGTAAAACCACAGGTGCTGCCTGACCTCAGTGGCGTCTGAACAGAACTGCTGACAATTTAGATGCAGCATCCCCTCACTAATTTTTTGGCTTATAAGCTCCTCTGTGGATATAGACCTGATTGCTGTTCTACATGATAGAATATCATCTAGAATAGAGCAGAGGAATCAAAAATTAACTTACAAAACCCTAGTATGCAATAGAAGGAGATCTCTGATAAATCGGGGATAATCTCAGTTGAAAGGAGGTAGGTGTTTGGTTTGGTTTTTATTGACTCAGATAAATGTATGTCTTTAGGTAATAGAGCTAAAGCATGCAGCTGTGATTTGTTTTGGTATTGGAACAGTGTCAGACAGCCCAAAGTCCTCAATTTAAGTGTCTCATTTTAGGCACATAAACAAATGATTTAACTTTCAGAGGCAAGGATCATCTACAGTAACCTTTACTGTAAGTAAAGGTTCCTTTATTGTAAGTCTTCATAGCCCTTCTTTATATCACCTGTCTTCAGAGTTGTGTAATGTTGGTTACTTTGAGGTTCTGGGATCCATACATCAGTTTAATTCCAATTGCTCTCTCTTGCTGAGTCTAGACTTTTGTAGACAGTGTTTAATGAATTTCCTGTTTTCTAAGCACAGTTGAAAATACAGTCTGTAGAAGCACCAGGAATTCATATTTGTCATGTTGAGTAAGAAAGCTGAGGTGATATATAGCTTCAGGATACTGAGAGGAATTACTCCTAATGTGTTCATGTTAAGTACTATGGACTTGGTCATTAGAGTTAAAATTTATCTTATCCTCCTAACTTCTGTCTTCCCCCAAAATGGACTGGCTGCCCACAGCGCATTGTCAGGAATGGAGGTGGAGTACTCAGTCTAAGACAGGCAAGACAGCTGCAAGTCCTGACCCTGGTACTAAGAACTGACTCCCTCTAGCTTTGCTAATTCTCACTGTGGTCCTCAATTTGACTCTGAGATCTATTATAATCTACTATGTTGCATGGTAGTGAGTCTTAGGGATGACTGAAATTTACTCGAGGTTTATAAAAAGCTCTAAGATTCTTTGGAGAAAAGTACTTTTTAAAATACAACTTTATTAGTTTACTTAACAGTAGAAATACTAGTGTATTTATATAGTCATATAAAAGGTTTAACCTTTTAAAAGGATGCATGGTTATGGAGGCAAAGTTAGAATTTCGGACAAGATTAATTAATCTATTACCTCAGCTGTCCCGAAAAAGATATCCTCCCTACCCAGCTTTGAGGCTTAGAATTATCCCCCTGCTGCTGGAAAGAGCATCTTCTGCCTTTTCTGCTCACAGTGTTATGTAAAACTGGACGTCTTTAGGCTGTCACATTTGGATACTGTCATCCTTGAGATCAAGGGTTGGAAGAATATCCAAAGGATTTCTTAAGCATAATTTCTTTCCACTTAAGTATATTTATTACTTTTATGTTTATGTGCTGCCTAGGAAAATACTTTATTTTAGCATAAGAATAATATTTTCCAACCACTGCAGTTTAATTGGGAACTCCTAATTCAGTCATTCTACAAGAAGAACATTAGGGGGAAAAAAACAAGCTTAGTGTTGGGACAGATTAAAGAGAGGAGTGAACAATATGAGTGCTATGAGGGACTTTGTCTTCTGGAAAAAGTAAATGCAAGAGGAAAGAATGCTTTATATAACAGGAATCTTTTAAGGAAAATAATTTCCAATGTCAAGAGAATATTGTGACAATGCTGGGGGGGAATAGAAATAGGAAAAGGAGTATGTCACAGCACAAAGGAAAACAAATCAGCTGTATAAATATTCATGCATATGATTAATTGGACTTTTGTAAAGTTGTGGCTACACACAGAACTGATTTTCAATGGAGTTCTAGAATGTAGATATTAGAAATGTTAATGTGCCAATGCATTTCTTTTTCCAATTCTTCTAATACTAAAGTCATTGGGAGGATATACATTTGACAGTCAAATTGGTAATCTGTCTAGTAGCTGATAGACATGAGTTGATGCTAGGTGAAGCTGGTCAGAAAACAATACTTTCTTAGTAGTTCTGAACTTGTATGAATGCCAGTTGTCTTAAAGGCCATCATGAAGCATTCTAAAATGTTTGCTGAATTCCAGAAGTCACCCACTGAATTGCTGCTCTCATGTGCCACAGCCAGGTGTGAAATCCTGTGTTGGTATGTGTCAGCCAGAAGGGTTTGAAAGGTGAGTCTTAGACACCAGTGGTACCTAGGGAGAGAAGAAAGCTTAGGAAGGTGTAGCCCGAGCCGGTGATTCATTGTCACGTGATTCTGAATTTAATACTTCTCTGTAACTTCTTTAATTTCAGTTTTGTATCCTGACTGAACCCTTGTGGAGACATATTTCCACAGCATGTTATTGCAAAGTGTGAAACATCTTCAGAATCCATTGACTTTAATAGAGCTAGAGGATACTCAACGTCCTCTGCAGCTGGCTCTTAAATTTGCCTTCTGCTATATGATTAATCTATCTGCTCATACTTAATATCTACCTGTAGATAGTGGCAGTATGAATGTTCTCTTGGTTTTTATGTGGCCACGAGGAGAAGCAGAGAGATACTTCCAGAAATTACAGTCATTTGTAGATACTGAAATAATGGCACACACGTTTTATTTCAGTTCTGTCTCAGTAACTCAGTAAATTGTGTATTGATTATGCTAATACAGCTAGTGTCTCTATTACTTGTCTGCAGAAATTATTCAAACATGTAGATTGAAGATGTACTTGGCGAAGTTACCATCCTAAGAAAAAGGCTTTTGTGCAAAGATGGCTTTAAATGGAATTACTAATCATATGCTAATGGAAGTTTATAGATCAGGTATTGAATTGTACAAAATGTAAAGTGCAAGGTAAAAATATGTATTCTAAACTTCCTATCCCGACAGTCTTAGTTGCCACTTTAGGTTTATTTTCACATCTCTCAAGGAATATGTTTTATGAAGGGATAAATCAATAGCAATCTATTTTTATAGTTTATTTTGGGATATGTAGCTTTTCCTGCTTTGTTTACCAAGCTGAAGAGAGGCTCAGGCATTTGGGGCAGTTTTTTTTTTTCTTTTTTAAAATTTATTGATCTACCTAGACTAGAAGAAAACAGGCTTTTTTCAATTATCTTTTGCTTTTATTTTATTATGGTTTGTAATAGGTCAGAAACCATAAATCTTAGCCAGAGTTCTCCAAAAGGCTTCCCTTTCAGTGAAAGTGTAATTTTCCACATTTCTAATTTTATCCATTTCTTTTCTGTACAAGTTTTTTCCAGGCATCAACCAGAAATGACTTGTGCTCTTCCTTAGGGTGCAAAATCTACAGACTAACTTTTCAGAGGAGGGGAATCCTGGTTACTCAGTAGAATATGAATGGGATTTTGCAAGCTAGAAAATCTCTATATCTTTTGTAGCAACTTTGGAAAGTAATCTCCCTCCTTTATGGTCCAATCATGAGTCCCACAAACAGACTTAGCAAAAGGGGTGAAATCCTCATTGATCAGCAGGTGTTGCTGTAGAGCAGTCAGGAGCTTAAGTCTAAATTTAGGACCTATCAAAATTCCCACAAGTTTTCCTCATTGGTTGTCCTTGATGGTTCTACTTGATTAGTTGCTTAGTTATTTATTATTTTTTATTCTTTCTTTGAAAAGGAATAGTTGGTCTTAATGTTGACAGTCAGAAATCTAAGCATGAGGTATGCTCTGAACTGAAACCAGGGTTTGCCTTTGACCATGGCTGTACCAAAGCTGAAGCATCTTAGCCTTTCACATGGATACAGCTTCAGTTTAGAAATACTTTTTTTTTTTTTTTAGTAACATTTAAAAAACTGGTATCTGTGCAACCCACAGCTTTTATAATGGAAGATAGAACTGACATGTTGGATTTCTCTTTTCCCTTACTGATATTTTTTTGATTGCTCTCAAGAAGTGTGGTGCCACAGTTGTAGGGATTTAGTCCCTTTTTGAAATTTTATTACTTGGGATTCCTCTTTTTGTTTCTCAGAAGTTGTCCTGAGAAAATGGGTAGTAGGAAATTGATCATTTGTTGTTTTAAGGAGTAGAGGAGTCAACTGAGAAATATTACTACAGCTAACAAAACAGGTGACCTGTGGTCATAAACATGTGGTAGTAGGGACAAGGAATATTGTTGCTTTCATGACAACATGTTCCCAGAAGTTCTGTTCAGCCGTGACATCACTTATTCATACTGGATTGACAGTGTATTATTCTGCTTTCCTGAGGCCTCTGCTTCACTGGTATTCTGGCTTCATTACACAGAATTCATCTTACCTCATGCTAGGACGTGGTATATGCTATAATGAATGTGACGTCTCTGTGTGCAGTTACAGTCTTAGGGTATCAAAATTTTTGATGTTTCAATTAATAATAGCGCATACATGCTACTCTTTTATTTGCATATGATCCTTGTTCCTTTTTTAGTTACATGCCATGCTTGTGCTAGAGCAAGGGTTTTGGTTAGCAAAATTTAAATCATCCCTTTGTATAGATTCTGTTTAAAAGTTTTCCTCCTCTTAAAGAAAACAGTGTAGTTAATGTTTAAGGGAGGTTAACATTGGCTGCATTTCATGCTACCTTTCGTAGTCAGCTGAGTTTAACAGTGGCCTGAGAGCTGAAATAGCACTGAAGTTTTCAGAACCTGTTCATGAAAAGCTGTTAAATGCTAATCAAGGGTTTATCTGATGCTACTAGCTGTAGTCTACTTAATGTAAGGAATACCATTGCAAGTTGGAGGAAGGAGCTAACTTCATGCAATGGAAAATAAGGTGCTATTTTGTAGATGACTCAATAATTCAGTGGGTTTTGTAGAGTAGTTTTCTTTTTCTTTTTACTGTATTTCCCCCTAAATATGGTTTTATTTTTCCTGACAAATATGTCAGTCTAGTTGACTATTATTGGCAAGTCTTTGTGCCATGGCCTGTTGTGATTTACTTGTTTCTGTTGTGATTGAGAATCCTTAAGGGGATGAGCAAGGTTTAGAAAAATGCTAACCACAACGCTACCTGCTTTTATACTTGTTTCCTTTTTTAAGTGCAATAAAGACCTAGTGGTCAGCCTTTGTTGAAAGCAAACCTCAGCTCTCACAGAATTTTCAGATCCCAAAATAGCAGGGAAGTTGTAAAATGTTTGTTTTTACAAGGTGTATGCTGTGATGTTTTCATGGTACAAAACTACATACCTGGAAACAATTTGTTAGGCAGTATTCATGTTTATTTTTTCCATTTTAGGAGCTAAAAATGTTTGGTGTACCTCTCAGTCAGCAGTGTGAAGCTGAGTACATTTCACTGTGCAGTCACATCTCAGGAACAGTGAGAGATTCTGATGCTGCAGCTGGTGGCAGTAGACACTGAGGACAGAATAGTGTAAAAAAATAACTCTTTCATTTTGGTTTATGCTTAAAAGTGGAGACCTTGTTTACTTCTCAGCAGGTAACCACTTGGGAATCAGTTATTGAGAAGTTCATGTTTGTAGACCTCAATTCCATCTTGAAAGTTAAGAAATGGTAGAGTTCTTAAACTGCTTTTTTGAACTGAGAAGGGGTATTTATTATGGTTGAGGGCAGCAGATACATCTACAACCTTTAATAAGGCTGATTAGTAGGTAGTGATGATCAAAGTGAGTTTCCTCTTGAGGGATGGAAGAGTGGACTCATTTTCAGTTTTAGAGCTTGTTCTTAAGTACATTTTTTGGAAATACATCAGCAGGTAATGATGGACATAAATAGGGTCAGGTTGGGCTGCTGCAGAGATTTCCCTGGGAATTCTGAGGGGATCACAATAGATGGTATTTTTTTTTTT